>PVLC010008123.1:0-59886 GCA_004027655.1 Graphiurus murinus | reverse complement strand
TGATATGATTGTGTAAGTACATCATGTGCTTTAGGGTGTCCCTCTGCCCCTTGCGTCCACTACAATTAAATCAACTTCGTTGCTTATCGAGGATCACTCCTTTTCATCTGGAGACCCTCCTATGCCCCGTCTTCTCCCTAGCATCCACATATTAGGGAGAACATATGCTTCTTAACTCTTTGTGACTGACTAATCTCACGAACCTGAGGGGGAGGGAGGGGGAGGGGATTGGGGTGGGAATTGGGGAAGGGGTCAAATGAGAATTGTGTGCAAATATGTTGTTAACAACTCGTACTTAACAAAGATGTATGCTATATTGCACGAATTACTACAATAAAAAATTAAAAAAAAAAGATTATGTGAATCAAGAGAATCCTGATTAAAGCTTTGCACAGAAGGAACCTGGTTGTTGAGTGCTTTTGTCTGTTGGTCAGACGCAAGCGCGCGACAACCTGGACTGCAAGGAATAAGGAAATACAAGCAACTAGAAACAGTCTCCAAGTATATCCGCCAGCATTCTTGCAGCTGTAATCTAAAGATTAACCACATAACATAAAGGAAAGAAGATTTATTTTCTTATGGTTTGACACTCAGTCCATGTGAGGCCAGGGAATGCGGATCTCAGGGCACGGCAACAGGAAGTGGAGAAAGGGAGAGTACATGGACTGTGCACACATCATGGAAGCCAGAAACAAGAGAGCAAGATGGCCAGGCGTGGTGACGCATGCTTGTAATCCCAGCATTGAGGAGGCTGAGACCGGAGGATCCGGGTTCGCGGCCAGCCTCAGCTACCTAGTGAGGCACTCTGCAACTTAGTGAGACTTGGTTTCAAAATAAAGAATAAAAAACAAGGCTGGGGTTATAGCTCGGAGGTAGAATGTCCCTGAATTCAATCCCCAGTACTGCAAAAAAAAAAAAAAAAAAAAAAAAGAGAGCAAGATGGGGAAGAGGAATCATATATATAATCTCCACCTCCTCCAGCCATACTCTACCAGCCTACCCAGTATCACCCAGGTAAAAATCCATTACAATGGATTTATCCACTTCTGGGATTACAACCCTTATCAACTCCACACATTAATAAATGAGCTCTTTAGAGGATATTTTATATCTAACTATAACACGGAGTAGCATTACAAGTACACCCAACCTGTGGCTATTTCTACTATGGGGCCACAGATGTTGGCATATTTCATTACTGGAGTCGCCAGCGGGAACTGGAAATAAATCATAACCTGTGATCCTATCTTATAATAAATTGATAATTATTTGGCTTCAGCTAGCAGCATCCCTTCCCCTGGGTCTACATCAGTTACTCGCTCCTCTCCTAGTTCTCTCTTCTATTCCACTGAGATATATTCCTATAAGTAGGGAAGACCGGCTCTTTTATCATTATGAGTTTTTTCAACATGATCAGTGCTTGGGGGCTAGTCTCTTGGTGTTCAAAGCAGATACTTTGGAATAAAGGAACATCTTTATTTTCTCAAATGTAAGGATAAATACAAATAAAATAAGGAAAACATAATTCTCTCTGATGTAAAAAAGGAAAGATACTTTCATCTCCCTTTTCTCAGAGCATTTCCTTTAGAAAACTAGTAATTGCAAATTTTCTTTGCTCCTCTGAGATTTATATATTTTTAAAGGCTAAATAAGCTTCTTGTCAGTTTTAAAATGCAGGCATATTGTTCACAAAGGCCTTGAATCATCTTTTTGAAATATAAACAGCAAGAAAACGAACAGCCCTATTTTCTAGTCTCCTGGAGAGTTTAGCTTGGGCATCTAACTCTAAACTGTAGATACCTATCTGTTATATAGAAATGGGAAGTTATATTACTCCTTTGGATAAAGCAATGAGCTAACACAGATGGCCACCTTGATTATGATGCAAATTTAAAATAAACTGTGTAACTAATGGTGCTGTCATGTCCACTTACGTGAGGATTAGTCATTATTTATCATAACATTTATGTAGTGGGTTGTATGTGTTTGACAATATTAAAGGGTGAGGTTTCCATCTTTTAAATCTTTTAGCTGGTCCTTCTGATGAGCTTTGTCATCTTATTTGACGTTTATTCAACAATAAAATTATTTTCTTTCTCCTTTACTTTTGTGGAGAATTTTTCTGGGTTGTCTGGAATTATTTCCCCATAAAACAATCCCACCTCTTATTGTCAAAAGCCTTGGATATGAAGAATATTATTTCAGCATTTTAGAAATTCCATGGAAAAGCAGTTTATATTTTTGTTTCATGTTAAAGTACTGTTTTGTTCAATTTTGTTTCTGAAAATGGCAGACTAACAAAAAGCAGTCTACAATTTTGAATACAAAATTTAAAACACCATTTTAAAGTACCATTATGACTATGAACAAATTCCAGTCATAGCTGTATTGTTAAGTGAGAATACATAGTACTTAACAGAATACAAAATAATCAATCTCACCTTCTCCTCTCTAATCCCCAAAGATTTTGAGCATCCTTCATTTTACTGTTTAGATGCTCTGGCTTTAGTAGATATGAAATAAAGAAGGACACAAGTGTACAGAAGTCAGAATGCATGGAAATCTATAGTACACAAGAGTTACATCCTTAGTGTTAGAGAAAACTAGAGCTAATTTTATCCCCAGTGAATGTAGGAGAAAGTCATCTTGATGAAGAGTAGAGTGGAAGAAAAGAGGAAAGCCAAAACACCAAGAACACATGACCATAAACAAGCCCTACTTTAAATATGCTAAGACAAAAACCATTAAAAGGGATAATCAGAGTAAGTTTCTAAAGATGAAAGTTATTTTTAATCAGGAAGATAAATATACACATACTAGAATATATACCAACATATGTATACTAGTACATACATATATATATATGTATATGTATGTATGTATGTATATATATATACACACAATCTAATATGTTTATATACTAGCATTAATATATATTAGCATATACATTACAAAAATACATATATTCAAAAGACTCAAATTTACAGTGAGAAATAGGTGAACCCAAGAATCATTGAGGGAAATACTAGCATATGCCTCTATTGGTAATCATCACAGAAAAAGATCAGTTAGTATATAGATGGTTTGAGCACCATTAACAAACAGAGCCTTATGGTTATAATGTAAGTGTATCAATAATTTCACCTAACAACATGGTTTACATTATTTTTAATTATATACAGAATATTTATGAATATTGAGTACAAAATAAACATACTTAATTGGTTTCATCACAAAAAAAGGGACAATTACCTTGAGAGTCAGAGCAGACTTTACTTTGTTGGTGAGTGTTGAGGATGGGAGAATGTTGAAGTGGATAAGGATGGTTATATCAGTATTCATTTTCCAATTTTTCTATTAAGCTATGCTTTGATATTTTATGGATTTTGTGTTCATTTGTTACATTTTAAAATAAAGTTAGCTAACAATAATGACAATACTTTTACCATTTTCTCAGATAATACACTGAGTTCACTCTATGCTAATCTCAACATGACTTAATAATGTACTGCATTCAATTCTATTTGTAAACTCATTGTTAGTATGTTGACACAGTCAATGTGCATCTTTACTTATATTTGCCATTTTTTGATTTTCCTGATTTCTTGTACCTTGGACCTTCTATCTTCAACCTCTTTTCCTCTGATGAAACATATCTGTATCCTGAATATTCTGTCAGTGTTTAATTCTTGACTAGATGTTTACATTTTATCAGTTTTCAAACTTTACTTTTATACTTTATACACTGTTATGCATACATAATCTAATAAAATAAAATAAATGATAAAAAAGTTTTTAAAAAATGACCTCAGATATTATTCCAAATAAAAGGAAACTTACGCTGCTTCCATTGTTGGCTGAGTATATCAAACATAGTTTCCTATTGGTTTACTCAGCAGTATGGATTTTATCTCAAAATTAAAATTTTTGTTAATAAATTATGATGCTTTTTTTAGACATCACATTTTTCAGAGAGAGGAGACATCTCAAATTGATAAAAAATTATGTATTTGGGGGAGTCATGGATTTTGTTTATGGTGTTTTTTATTTGAATTTAGATGCTGAAATTTTAGTAGCTGTTTTACTTTACAAATGTTCCTTAACCAATCTGATTTTTAAATAATTTATAAATGGAGATAATAATAAAATGTGAACCTTTAATGTAGTTGTTAAAAGATGTTGATGGGGCAAAATATGTGAATAGACTTCATAATATCATTGAGATAGAAATGAAAATTAGAACCAGGTTGGGGGTGTAGCTCAGAGGTAGAATATACCTGGCTTCTATCCCCAGTACCTCAAAAAAAAAAGTAAGTTAATGTTTTGTGCAAAATGAAGATGAGTCCATATTTGGGTATGTGAAGAAGTACTGCAGTATGATTAAAAGAGTAGGATTTTTTAGTCACATAAAATTAGAATAATTTGTTTCAGTCCCACTGCCTCTTATTTCTATAATCTGTTAGAAGTTAACTCACTTGTAATTTTCTTCATATATAAATGAAAATAATAATCTCTCACTAATGACTTAATTTGTTAAGACATTCAAATAAGGCACTATGTTTATAATGACCGGAATATAGTTTTTGTGACCATCTATGTTAATCATAACAATGCAAATTCAGTGAAAAGAGGGATGGGTATAAAATGTGATTATATTATTAACAGAAAGTGGTCTATTCAGATGAGATTGTTACCTGTATGTGAGAAAAAATTAAAAAGACTAAGTTTTAAAATTTTACAAATGATGACTCCAGGAATCATGGGGTGGTGTGTGTGTATGTGTGTGTGTGTGTGTGTGTGTGTGTGTGTGTGTGTGTGTATGTATGTGTGCATGTGTGTAACTATCCTTTGGGCATGTCTCTGGCATTTGAGGAACACTTCTTTCTGTCTTCTCTGATTCCTGCTGACTTGAGAGAAACAGTCCTGCCCAAAGATTCAGCTTAGAGAAGATTTACAGGTGAACTCCAAAGTGGAGAATGATGAGGAGGGATAGTATCACCAGGGACCCCCTACCTCCAGGAGTGAGTTTCCCCACAAGTCAGAGATCTGTGCAGAGAAACCAATTTGGAACTAAGAGGTCTAGAGGCTGCTTCTACCTCACAGCATTGTGAGAACACATTTATTTGACTTTATCATCACACCACCATACCTGTAAATTCCCTTCACTGTTTTTGTCTTCCATTAGTTTTTCAAACATTATTCACCTACCCTTCATGCCTAGATCCCTTTCCAAAAGAAGTCAGTAAACTATAAAATTAAAAACAAACACAAACTAAGGTGGAAAGGTTATGACAAGAGGGAGAAAAGGAATTGTTGCACCAAGGAGAAAGCTATGACCATGATATCTAAAAGCATCTTAAGTGTTAGGCAAAAAGGACTTTTCTCTTACAGAGAGGAATAAACAATGCTAGAAAAAATGGGTGTGGGAAAATGAAATGGAGGAGGTGGTAGGATATTAACTCCAAGAGTTTTAAATTTTATCCTGAGACCAGCCTGTTCTCAGAAAAGGTTATATGCTGGCTCAACATGAGATTAGATCAAAGTTCCAGGACCTGGGGAAAGGAGATAAACTTATCCAAAATTTGATTAATAAGCATTTTGTTCCAATAAATCACTAGGAATAATTTCAGCTGATCGTTTATTGATTAGTTCAGGTAATCATTTATGAGATGAATGGGAATTTGGAGGGCCAATGTCTAGTTTCATCACAGATAAACAAAGGTGGCATCCGTAAAATTTCTCTAAGTCATACAGGGAATGGTGTTACTTTGCAATAAGCCATTTCTTTGAACAAAAAAAGAGTCAGTGTGATTTATTTAACCACTATTGTTTTTCAGAAGTAAACTGAAAAGATGAGCTAATTTTTTCTGCTCTTCATATAGCTATTGAAACATGATTGTCAGGAAAGTGGATTGGCCTATGAGTGAGAACAAGAGAAGATGTGAGGCTAAGTGCCTCCAGTTTGTTAAGACTGACAATTTCCCCTGTAACTGGATGGGGAAAAGACCTGATGATACAAATTTATGTTCATTGAAAAAGGGTCCAGTTTAAAAAAAAAATCATGGATGATGAGATATGCAATTGTCAGGACTAGAGAATGGAAAAAGTCAAAGTTGGCATCTCTGGAGCTATGCGTCAAAGAATAGATAGTTGTGATACACAGAGACAAGGTATATATGACAGCTCTGTGGCCGATAATACTGGCTTCATTCATTGAGTAGATACCACGTCTGACACTTGTAGTTGACTTTACTTGATTCATAATTTTGCTTTTAATCTTTTTAGAATCCTATTTTAAAAGTATCTTTTATATAAGGGTTAAGTAAGGACCAAGAGCATATGTAATTTGTCAGAATTTGCACAGCTATGGTTCAAACCACTGTAATATAGTCTTTGGTTACAGCAGTGAAGCCAAGAGTATATTTGTAAAATAGTTTTCATTTTATCCTTCAAAAAGTAAGCTGATTATCTGATGTGTCCTGATTATGATAATATGTTCAATAAAGAATAGATTGTGTTTGTTTTTCACCAAAATGCTAGTATTTATATTTATATAAACCAGTAGTTAGGGGAAAATTAAAAAGAAATCAGCCTCTAACACTACTGGTAAAAGCTTAATGTTTTCATTCATTTAGTCTTTATTTGCTAAAGTATGACTCTGAGGTTGTGGTCTCTCTTTTATAGCTGTTAGGCTGTTTTTGTTCTTTAATTATAGTTTATACATGTTACAATTAAACCCTGGACGTTTCCAAAGCTAAAAGGAAATAGCAAGTTGACCAATTGAGTTTCTCTTTATCTTTCTGCTCCCAAGGTTAAACAGCTTTGTCCTGATGCCACTAGCTAGAATGATTCTTTTTTTTTTTTTTGAGATATAAGTAGAGGTTAATTTTTTTATACTTTTATTGGTACACTATAGTCTTATAGTCTCACATCATAATGTAGTTCATGGTGATAGTGTCATACATGCACATAGCCCTTGGTGGGATTTCCTCCAGCTCCCTCCCCACTTCCCCCTTTCTCATACAAGATACTGAGATTGACATTAGTATTCTAATGTATGTACATAATGTCAATGGAAATGTTTCCTTCATTAATTATCCCTCTATAACTTCCTCTCCTAGACCACCCCCCTCAACCAACTAGGGATTCTCCTCCATTGTCAAAGTTCCTCTTGTATCTTGATTACTCTCTAGTGTCCACATATGAAAGAAAACATATGTTCCTTCACTTTCTATGACTGGGTAATTTCACTTAACATAATGTTCTCCAGGTTCATCCATTTTCCTGCAAATAACATAATTACATTCTTCTTTATTACTGAGTAGAATTCCATTATGTATATATTTCATAATTTTGTAATCCATTCATCTGTTGATAGACACCTAGGTTAGCTCAATAATTTGTCTATTGTGAATTGTGCCTCTATAAACATGGATATGTATGTATTACTATAATATTCTGATTTTAGTCCCTTTGAAAAGATATCCAGGACTTGTATAGCTGGATCACAGGGTGTATCCATTCCTAACTTTCTGAGAAATCTCCACACTAATTCCATGGCAGTTGCACTAATTTGAAATCCCATCAACAGTGTAGAAGAGTTCCTATTTCTCCATATCCTCAGCAATATTTATTACTGTTTGACTTTTTGATGATTATCATTCTGATTGGAGTTACATGGAATCTCAGTGTAGTTTTGATTTGTAGTTTTGATTTGCATATCACTGATTGCTCGTGATGTGGAAAACTTTTTCATATATTTATTGGCTATTTGTATTTCTTCTTTTGTGAAGCGTCTATTTAGTTCAATTGCTCATTTTTTTTAGTGTTACATCTTTTAAGCATTTTGTATATTCTGGATATTGGTCTTCTATTAGAGGAGTAGTTGACAAATATCTTCTCCCATTCTGTAGGCTAGCTCTTTAGATTCTTAATGCTTTCCTGTTATGAACAGAAACATTTCAGTTTAATGCTATCCCATTTATTAATTCTTGTTTTAATTTCCTGAGCTTTGTAGGTCTTTTTGAGGAAGTTTCTACCTGTGCCTACACGTTGGAGTGATGGATTTATGGCCCTCCTCTAGTAATTTTTAAAATCTCTGGTCTCATTTCCAGGTTTTTGATCCCTTTTGAGTTGACTCAAGTACAAGGTGAGAAGTAAAGACTTAATCAATTTTTCTACAAATGGATAACCAATTTTTCTAAAACCATTTGTTGAAAAGGTTATCTTTTCTCCAGCATGTTTTTGGCACTTTTGTCTAAAATCAATTGGCTGTAAGTGTGTGGATTTGTTTCTGTATCTTCTATTCTGCTCTATTTGTCTATGTGTTTGTTTTTGTGCTAATATCATGCTGTTTTAGGATGATTCTTACACACAAAAAGAAAAGCAATGCCAAGTCCATGATTCAAACTGCAGGATTTAACATTTACTTCTATTCCCTATAGCATATAATCAAGGCATAGCAAAATCAAAACCAGTGTTTGGTTGTCACTCCATTCACATGAAAGAGTCCAGAAAACATTGGAGAAGGTTTTGTTCAGAGATATGAATAAACTGTCATCGAGACTTGGGTTTTCAAGTGAGGGTGCTAGTATCTAGTAAGAAAAATAGCAGGAGCAAATAGGCCCCAAATTATAGGAAAGTTGTAAAAGTCACCTTTCTATTACTGTAACAACAAATACCTGTGATAATAAATTTATAAAGAGAAAAGAGTTATTTTGACACATAGATTCAGAGACTCCAGTCCATCATCAATTGACTCTGTTGCTTTGGGGCCCATAGCGATGCAGCATGTCTTTGCTGGGAATGTATATAGTAAAACGAAGCTGATCACCTTATGGCCAGAAAAAAAAAACATAAATAGGAAGAGATTAGTGTCCTATAACTTCCTTCAAAAATACACTAACAATGACCTAAAACTTCCCACTAAATCTTACCTCTTAAAGTTCCCACAACCTCATGATAGTTCCATACTCTGAACCAAATCTCTAAACCATAGCAAGGGGCCTCAGGATACTGCAGGGAATTACTATAGGAAGGTAGGGACAAGGATTAGGAGCAAAACTCAGGTCAAATAAGGGCAGTTAACTTTATTATGAACCCTTTTTTGTTAAATTTTCTTTTCCCCCAAGAGAAGGTAAATAACTCGACTACCATCTTTCTTAAAGTCTTACGGTAAATAACAAATGCTAGAGCAAGAAGTAGCAAATGCTCCAACTTTACTAGCCACAGCCAAAACTGATATGTATTTTCCATTGTAAAAGAAAAAAAGTACTGTTTTGTTTTAAAATAAATAGGTTAGAGTCACAAATTTATTTCTTACACTGAGGCTCAAAATGAAAAATTTAAAATTAAAATGCTTTTTCATGGACAAGTAAATTCATGTCATATATATTGTAGATTTAGTAGAACATTTAGAAAAGAAACACACAGGCACTGAACTAAATACCAGAGAACTAGTACACACTTACTTTGGTAAGCAAATCTATTTTACTGTAATAAGTACTCCAATAGTTAACACTTTCTGCAAAAGCATGCACAACCAGTTCTTTTTTAAAACTGTGTAGCGTTCCACGCAACTGATGTCGCGTCCCACGCCACACGGGGTAGGGCAAAGCAGGCCAGCCGCTTTGCCCGTCGGGGCCGAGCGAGAGGGAGAGTGTCGCAGCCGGGCCCACCACCCTGGGGAGTCGGGGAAGCCCCCCAAAAAACCAGCACCTGCCGGGAGTCCAGTCAGCGGTCAGGCAGCGCCGCAGGAACTCAACTTTATTGGAACACACAATACAATATATGGGCAGGTCAGGTAGGGAGGTGAAGCTGGGGAGGGGGAGCCAATGGGAGCAGATCTCATCACCTATAGCTGCAGGGGAGGGAGGTAGGCCTTTCCTTGACCCACCCACCAGCTTCCCTAGGTCTGAGGGGTCAGATTTCACCAAGAAAGGTCAGAGCCTTTAAGTGCCAAATGCCACATAACATGAGCAATCCCTACATATCCCCCTTTCTTTGTTTTAAGCCCTCAGAAGTCCCCGTAAACAGTGTTCCTGTCTTAGGTTGTCCCTATCTTTTAAGGGATCTTACCCGTCATTGGACACACTGTCACCTTTTGGACTCTGGGGAGCCAGCGCCCAGGGATCCTGTCTTAGGTTGCCCCTAACTTCCAAGGGGTCTTACCTGTCATTGGATTTCCTGGGGCCTTATGGGGTGTGGGACATAGGCTGGCAACACCATCGTAAGACTCACGATGCCCATATAGGTCATCGGGCTTGGCAGCAGGCTCTTGGTATTGGGCTACAAAACTGATTACAGGGGCATTGGGGAGGGGGCTTTCTAGGTGCAGCCAGAGTTATTTTAGGAGCTGACCATCAGATGTGAGTGAGCACTGCTCCTGGGCAGCCATTCTCTCTGCCCTGCATTAGGGTGGCGGCCTATAGCCTGTAGACCAGTCTTTCCAGACTAGTGAAGTAGTTGGTGTATGGATCTCCAATGTCTTTTGAAGGAGGGTTTGGGCTTGGGGCTGTCTAGGATCGCCGAATCCTGTTTCCATCCATGGTTTTCTGAGGTTTCCAGCAGCAGCAGCATCAGGAGGAATCGGGCCATTGGGGCAGGTCTCCTATAAGAGAGCATACAAGAGAGACTTCCTTGGGGGACGTGGAGCCCCCTGGGATAGGTATAGATAGGCATTCCCCAGCCGGGGTAGCACAGTGTTTAAGATCTCTGGCTGGTACCCAGATGGGTCAGGGTTCCCCAATGGGGAAAACACAGCCAAATCCTCGTCCCACACTAATGAGGGGATCAGGTCCCCTCCAGAGACCTGTCAACGGGTCCTTCCACCTGGCTTCAAGTGCCCTGTATGGCATGGTCCTGGTCCAGTGGCGCAGGAGCGGTGATGAATGTGAGTCCTTTGAAAAATTTAAAATGTTAAGTGTCAGGAGCGCCTTCCTGAGCTGGTCATGGGGGGGAAGAGCTCCCCCATTTTGTTTTGTAAGCTGGGTTTTTAGGGTGCGGTTGGTTCGTTCCACAATTGCCTGTCCTTGGGGGTTATGGGGAAGGCCTGTAGTATGGGTTATGTTTCATCTCTTGAGGAACTCTTGAAAGGACTGCCCAATAAAGCAAGGTCCATTGTCTATTTTTAGCTGGTTAGGCAGGCCTAGAACTGCAAAGCATTGAAGCAAATGATTAATGGCATGTTTAGACTTTTCCCCTGTATGGGCAGTTGCCCAGCAGGCATGGGAGAAGGTGTCCACTGTGACAAAGACATATTTGAGTCTCCCAAAGGATGTGACATGGGTAACATCAGCCTGCCAGAAGCTGTTGGGGCGCAGGCCTGGAGGGTTGACTCCCTGCTGTTGAAGTGGAGGGGTCAGTAAGAATGGCTGGCAGCTTTTACAGGTCCGGATAATCTTTTTGAGATCTTTAACTGGTACCTGTGGAAATCTGTGATGAAGCCCTCTCCAGTTTGTATGGGTGAGGCCATGGAGGTTTGTAGCCTCAGCCAGGGAGTAGCAGGCGATGGTGCCCGTAGTGGCCAACCTGTCAGCGAGGGAGTTGCCCTCTGTTAGGAAGCTCGGAAAGGATTAGTGGCCTCGCAGGTGTTGTAGGAACAAGGGGGCTGTCCTCTGCTTAAGCAGGTTTTGGGCCTGGATCATAAGAGGGGTTATGGGGTTATTATCCAACCTGATGTAGGCATCGGCTAAGGTGGGCAGGAGGTGAACAACATAAAGACTATCTGAGAACAGGTTGAAAGAGACTGAAATCTCAGCCAGTGCCATAACTACGGCATAAAGCTCTTTGAACTGGGCAGAACCTTGGATCTGATGAACAATGGTTTTGGCGGGTGGGGCATGGCACCGGCCTGGGGCATATAAAACTATGGCTGCTCCCGCTTTGCCACCATCAGTAAACACAGTGGGACCATTGGGGTCAGGCACATTAGCAAATAGTCGGGGGGGTCCCCAGGCCAAGCGGGAGAAAGAGGATGCCCACTTGTAGGGCCCATAGTGGCAGCTTAATTTTTCCAGGAACCCTTCTAGGGCAAGGGCTAGCCTGCTGTGGTTCCTCTCAAGCCAGGTGAAATCTGTCAATCGAAAGGGAACAATGATAACCTGGGGATCACATCCAAAGAGCAGGATGGACAAGTCCCACCCTTTAATGATGTAATCCGCTATTTGATCTGGGGCACAGTATACTCGAGGGGCTCCCCCAATGGAAAGGTGTATCCAGTGTAAGGGCTCCCCCTCTTGTGAGAGGAGAGCAGTATAGACTGGATTTCCACCAAGCACAGCAAGGTGGACGGGAAGGGTGGGGTCAAAGCGCTTAAGGGTTGAATTATTTATAGCTCTCTGTATATTGTTTAGAGCAGCCAGGTGTTCCGCAGAGAGGGTCACCTCTGAAGAGAGGTTAAGCCCTTTGAGTAAGTCAAAGAGCGGTAGCAACTCAGCTGTGGAGATGGGAATCCACGGTCGCATCCAATTGATTTCCCCAAGCAACTGTTGTAATTGTGGGAGTGTATATTTGTCCTGGATTTTTAGCTGAGGCTTAGTGGGGGAAACCACATCTAAGTCTAGGGTTGTGCCCAGTATTTTGAATGGGGCCACCCTTTGAATCTTTTCTGGGGCCACTTGGAAACAGGCACTTTTAAGCAATTTAGAGCACTCCAAGTAAAGCTCATTGAGTCTGGAGGGGCATGAGGCTCCCAGGATAATGTCATCCATGTAGACGTATAGGAGCACATCGGGATGTCCAATTAAAGGGGAGAGAATTTTGGACATTATAGTCCTGGCAGATTGAGGGGCTGTTGGCCATACCCTGGGGTAGGACTGTCCACTCAAATCGTTGGTCAGGCCCTCGGAAATTTAATGATGGGATAGAGAAAGCAAACTTTTCAGTATCCTCAGGGTGTAGGGGAATTGAGAAAAAGCAATCTTTAACATCTATAATTACTAAATAATGGTCACAAGGAATGGCAGGCACCCAAGGCATCCCTCTCTGGGGGGTTCCAAAGGGAATCATTCGTTCATTGATTTTTCTCAAATCCTGTAGCATTCTCCATTTATTACTGGATTTTTTAATTACAAACACGGGAGAATTCCATGGGCTATTAGAGCGTTTTAAATGCCCAGCCTGGATCTGTTGTTTAATAATAACATGCAACTGTTGGAGCTTAACAGTTGGGAGTGGCCACTGCTCCACCCAAACAGGGGGTCCGGGGGTCCATTGTATTTTAGGGACTCCCTGAGGGGCAGTGGCCTTTAGAATTGGGGGTGAGGGTGAGAAGGAGAGAGGCCTTTTTTCCTTTCCCCAAAGGCTGGGTCATCTCCATAATTGGAGCGACACCTCCTCCCGCCGGGGGACTGCTGGTGATACCCTTCCTCTTCTAAGAGGTCACTGTGAAAGCTTCTATGCTCAGAATCAGTGGTGATATAGGCCTCGGCATTCCCCAGATATCCTGACCCAAGAGATTAGCAGTCAACCCAGATGCCACTAGGGGTCGGACCTCTCCTGTATTGCCATCTGGGTCTGTCCACTGTACCCACCCTGCAGTCTGTTGGGATTCTGTTTGCCCCCCCCCACTCCAAGGAGCCAGGGGCAAGGGATCAGTCTCCAATTAGGAGGGACCTCTTCCTTTCTCAAGACAGTCCTATCTGCTCCAGTATCAATAAGACACTTAAAGGTTTTGCCCCGACGGTGAGTGTCATCTTTGCTCGAATTCCGAGGGTGATTGGGACAGTCCAATGGGCCCGGGGCAGAAGATTCCCCTTATTTAACGGGGCTAGGGGGTGCCCCTCGTCTAGTTTAAAGGTTCACCTCTGAGATTAGTCTTAGAGCGGCAGTCTCTGGCCCAGTGAAACCCCTTTTGACACCGTGGGCAGGGGGTCTTTGGAAACTTTGTTGATTCTAGCGGGGGAATCTCGGGGGCCCTTCCCTGTCTGTTAGGACATTCCCTCTTGAAGTGCCCCTCTTGGCCACACCCGAAACAGGAGCGGCTCCTCCCCAGAAAGGCCTGTTGGAGAGCGCTTATTAGGAGCCCCAAATCCTCGCTGTGCTGTTCCCTTTGGGCTGATTGTATTGCAGACATCATGGCCTGTGACTGATGGGAATGGGTGCCAATGTCTTTGGTAGCTATTATCCAACGCTCCTTTGTCCTATCCTTTAAGCCGGAGCAGGCAAGTTTATGATCTTGGTTCATGCCCTCCCAGACCAGCATCTTTACAAAATGCTCCCTGAGCTCTCCGGGAGGAAATTTGCGTTGTATGCTTTTTTCTACCCTATCGATGAAACTCGAAAGGTCCTCCTCAGGCCTTTGTGTAATGCCTGCGATAGGGGACTCTGTGGGACCTTCTTTTAGCTTTTTCCAAGCGGCCAGTCCTATACCCCTAACCTGTTCCCGGTATGGGGCAGGAATCGCAGCCTGTTGAAGGCCAGAGGAGAATTGATCAGCCGTTCCAGTAAGCATCCCAATGGTAATGGGAATGACTGGGTCAGCCTGTTGGTTTCTCTCAGCCTGTTGCTGACATTCTTCTATAAAAAGGGCACACCATTTAATGTATTGTGGGCCCGGGAGGACAGCCCGAGTGAGGGTCCTCCAATCTTGTGTTGTGCAATTTTGGTAGGCGAGTCCCTGGAGTATTGTCTCAGCCCACGGAGAGTTGGGGACATCTTCTAGGACGGCCTTTTTAAGCTCCTTTAGATCACTAGGTTCCCACGGATACCAGGCCGCAGGCCTATTTCCCCCAGGGTTAACGTTAACTGGGTAAAGGTGACAAGCAGGGGGCGCTGCTGGTTCCACCTGGAGGTCCTCCCCACTTCGGGGAGAAGGAAAGGGAGAGAGAGACTCCGCCTTGCCACCCGTAGGAATGTTAGAGTTAATGGCCGTCTTTGTGCCCAAATTTGGCAAGCCTGAGGGAGCACGTGGCTCCAGGTAGGGTAGGGGGGCAGGGTTACCAGACTGTACTTCTGGAGGCGGGGTGACTGATGGAAGGCAGCATTGGACTGTGCCTCTCTTGAATCGGGGGATTTGGACGAGGAGGAAAGCAGCTTTTTAGCACTGCGAGAGTGCAGTACACTCCCAGAGGTGGGGCCTCCCCGCTGGTGATATGGTTTTTATGGACCAGCTGTTCCACCCGATCCCACGTGCTCCAGCCAAAGAGATTACTCTCTGGGAGCCATGGGGCAACCTTAACTAAGATACCCCAGGCCTTTGTGGCCTGGGACTCTGACAATTTGAGTCCCCGACTTCTTAGTAGCACTCTGAAAGAGTGAAGAGGAGGGTTATTTTTAGAGGGAGACTGCCCCATATTTTTTACAGGGGTACACTTACCCGAAGTCCGATTAGCTCGTCAGCGAGATTCTGGATTCCTCCTAGAGTCCTCCTGGAGGCCTCACACGGGGCACCAAATGTAGCATTCCACGCAACCGATGTCGCGTCCCACGCCACACGGGGTAGGGCAAAGCAGGCCAGCTGCTTTGCCCGTCGGGGCCGAGCGAGAGGGAGAGTATCGCGGCCGGGCCCACCACCCTGGGGAGTCGGGGAAGCCCCCCAAAAAACCAGCACCTGCCGGGAGTCCAGTCAGCGGTCAGGCAGCGCCGCAGGAACTCAACTTTATTGGAACACACAATACAATATATGGGCAGGTCAGGTAGGGAGGTGAAGCCTGGGAGGGGGAGCAAATGGGAGCAGATCTCGTCACCTATAGCTGCAGGGGAGGGAGGTAGGCCTTTCCTTGACCCACCCACTGGCTTCCCTAGGTCTGAGGGGTCAGATTTTACCAAGAAAGGTCAGAGCCTTTAAGTGCCAAATGCCACATAACATGAGCAATCCCTACAAAACTAGGATCTTTGCTATGAAAAATAGCAAATCCTTACATTAGTCTTTAATGTAAGGATTATATTACACTGGTGATAGAAATAATACTCTTCAAATGAACATGGTATTATAGAAGTGTCTTATGTTTCCAGCAAACTTCCCCAAAATAAATTTTAGGAGAATATAAAGAATATGCATAGATTTTTTAAGCCAATACATAGTTAATATACCCTATGCCTTTATGACAATTGATTTGTAGTCATTTTTCATATTTTCTCTATTACATTTCAGTAAGGATTAATGAAGAGTCTTATATCCTGCATTCCCCAAAACAACTTGTAATCCAACACAGTGATTTCCCCTAAAATTTTTTTCTCATAAAATATTATGGAAATATTTGGCTTATTGTTTTATTTGAACCAAAGTGAATCACAATATTTGATGCTGTAGCACTTCGAATTCCACATTATTTCTAGATACTATGCTTAGGTATTTTACAAGTATTACTTTAATTGACCTTCTTTAAATCTGTGACCTAGGTGTTCTTACTTTACAGATAAAGTGAGGAGTAGAAAAGAGCTGCTGAGCTATTAATTGCCAGAGGAGAGATTGGAATTCAGACAGTATGTATTCAAAACCTCCCTTAGAGATATAGAGGAAAGTGATCCAAAATGATGTCATGATAGAGACCACAGCCCAATTAGCAGAAGTGCATTCATTAAACAGTGTTCCACATGGAGTCTAATTTTATTTGATATATTTTTGCATCATGTCAATGTCACATATGAGCAGTTTCCAAGTTCAACTTAACTAAGCTTTTGAGTTATCTGGTGAAAGTATGGTTTTATAGGCAAATTGTTCCTGGTGCTTTTATGAGTTAACTTACAAACTTCAAGTAATTGATGGCATTATATATTTGAATAAAGTGCCTCATTTTTGTAGAGATATATCTAGGTTGATTTTTCATAGCAAAGATCCTGGGTGGCAGGACACTTCTCATTTGGATTAAAGGATCACTTGAAAATGGGTCAATTTATAAGCAATTTTAGTGACAGTGCTTTTTCGGAGATAGTAAGAAGGTTTCTTTACTTTAGAATGAATTTATTGCCTACAAATTATATTGAATTTTGCTTAATATCAAAGTAATGTTTGTGCCAAGATATAATAATATCCAATTTAAGAATGAAATTCACTTTCATTTATTTGAAAGGAAAGAAGATAATCCAGGGATGACATTTGAGTAATACTCTAATTTAGCAGATGTCAGTATATTTGGAAATTAATAGTTTAAAATCTGTGAAGAATATAAGAATTTTATCAACTCAAAGAGAGAACTAAATAATTTTAGGGTACCCCAAATATTTCATTTTAGGAATTTATTTATAGAATAGATAGTCATATAGGGGTATCAAAATTAGAACATGGGTAAGAGCACAGTACTTAAGATTTTTTATACTTTTACTGGTATATTATAGTCTCATGTTATTAGGTAGTTCAAAGTGATAGTGACCTACATGCACACAGCTCTTGGTGGGCTTTTCCCCGGCACCCTCCCCATACCAAAATTGACATTGGTATTCTCACATATATACATAATGTCAATGGAAGTAATTCCTTTATTGATTCTCCTTCTCCTTTATCCCCACTTCCATAGACCATCTCCCTGGCTCCACTGGAGTTTCTCCTCTAATATCTGAAGTACCTCTGTTATCCCGATTACTACCTAGCTTCTGTATATAAGAGAAAACATATGACTCTTCACTTTCTGTGACTGGCTAATCTCATTTAACATAATATTATCCAGGTCTATCCATTTTCCTGCAAATGACTTTATTTTGTTCTTCTTTATTGCTGAGTAGAATTCCATTGTGTGTATATTCCATAATTTTGTAATCCATTCATCTGTTGATGGACATCTTTACCAGCTAGCTATTCCTCTGATAGAGGACTAATGTCTAGAATACACAAAGTACTTAAAAGACTTAATGCTAAGAAAACAAGTAACCCAATCAAGAAATGGGTGATTGAACTAAGTAGACACTTCATAAAATAAGAATTACAAATAGCCAACAAATACATGAAAAAATGTCCAACATCATTAGCAATCAGGGAGATGCAAATAAAAACTACACTGTGATTCTATGTAACCCCAATCATAATGGAAATCATCAAGAAATCAAACAACAATAAATACTGGTGAGCAAGTGGGGAAATTGTAACTCTTCTACACTATTGATAGAATTGCAAATTAGTGGAGCTACTATGGAAATCAGTGTGGATATTCCTCAGAAAATTGTAAATGGATCCATCATATGATCCAGCTATACCAGTCCTGGTTATCTTTCCAAAGGGACTGAAATGAGAATATTATAGTAATATATGCATGTCCATATTTATAGCAGCACAATTCACAATAGCCAAAAACTGATATTCTAATTCCAGGATTTTTACAATAACTGAGGAATTGGGAATTAGCAATGACTACATATATGAGGAGACTGAAGTAAGTAATTTCTAAAATAATACTTGGCTATAAAATTTTACAACTTTATTGCATTTCAGTCTTATTCAATTAAGATGATTTTGGATCACTTTGCTCCTGAGTCTATAGTTTTTAAATTTCAGATCAAGAATATGAAGAAAATACAGGAATAAGTTCATAGTTTTACAATTTGATTTATGTATACACTTTCCTATGACTGGAATTCCTGTCTGTACTTATAGAAAAAAATATCTTAGGCAGAAACAGGATATAAGATGCATTTATACAAAACCAAACTCATAATACATGCAATGTAGGAATTATATTTAAGTGAAGATGTCTGGATAAAGAAAACATCTGATATAAATATAAATAATACCTCTTACTTGATCCTAGAAGAAAACATCATACATGGTTAAGAGTTTTCATCTATATTATTGGATGTGCAAAGAAATACTGAATGCCTTAAATTGTCTACTCAAGGCATTTGATTTCACAGCTGAGAGAAAGCAATTTCAGATTTCTGAGAAGTCTCACAAATTAAAGTACATGTATTTATCAATGCAAAATTTCAAGACATTTCAAAACATCTTGTTATCATCAACTACTATAATTTCCAGGGTCTTCCTTGATCACTTTGAGAGCAATCTTTGAACACGGTCTCAACATGAACTTCTATATGTCTCATCTAACTTTAATAGGTACAAAATAGGATTGGACTCTTATTATGGAAATACATATTTTTTTTAAAAAATGTTCAACACTTTCAATAAAAAATTTCAAATATCAAAAAAGTTGAAATAATTTTTTTCAGTGAATGTTCATATATAAATTATATCATCAACATTTGATTATACTTGTTTTACTATATATCTATCCACCTATCCATTCACCAATCCATCTTAATTTTTATTGTAATTCAAAGTGCACACCAGTATATTTCCCCAACCACAGCATGCATATCATTAACAAGAATTCAATATTTACCCATAGTTCTTTTTCTTTGATATAATATATATTATATACACATACACTATACACATGTTACATGTATTTTATATTATAAAAACATATATATATGTACAGTAAGTTGCACAAGTCTTGAGGGTTGATTCACTGAATTTTGACAAATGCAAGCACACCTGTGCAACCTCAGCTGCTAACCAAGTACAGAACACTCTCAGAACCACTTTGCCGCATGCCAGCACTTATTCCTATTCCCCAACAGGTAACCACTGTTTTAATATTTTTCATAATATGTAGCTTATTTTCCCCTGTTTATAAGTTCTTATAAGTAAAATCAAGAAGTTTACAATTTTCCCCATAAGTTTTCTTCTACTCTCTGTAATTATTATTATTTTTTTTTTTTTTTTTTTTTTTTGCGGTACTGGGGGTTGAACTCCGGGGCATTCTACCTCCAAGCTATACCCCCAGCCCTATTTTTTATTCCTTATTTTGAAACCAGGTCTCACTAAGTTGCGGAGTGCCTCACTTAGGTAGCTGAGGCTGGCCGCGAACCCGGATCCTCCGGTCTCAGCCTCCCGAATGCTGGGATTACAAGCGTGCGCCACCACGCCCGGCTTACTCTCTGTAATTATTTTGAGATATAGCTATGTTTGTGGCATATTAGCATTTTTCCTTTTTATTGTTGAGTAGTATTCCATTGTATTATTATACTTACGTTTATTTATTCTACTATTAATGTACAATTAGGCTGCATATAGTTTTAGACTATTTTGAGTACAGCTGCTATAAACATTATTGTAAAGTATTTTGTGAACTAAATACTTCATAAAAGAAGAAGTACAAATGGCCAATAAATATATGAAAAAATGTTCAGCATCATTAGCAATCAGAGAGCTGCAAATCAAAACTACCCTGAGATTTTACCTAACTCCAACTAGAATGGCCATCATTAAAAAACAAACCTAATATGCGGGAAGCTAGGGAGAAAATGGGTCATAGGAGGGGTTCTAGATGAAGAAGGAGAAACCTTAGATGAGCAAAGAAGGCGACCTAACTGAAAGTGATGGGAGGGAGGGAGAGGGAAACACCCTAATGCACATGATGTGCATTCGCAAACATATCAAAGTCAATCACTAAGCTGAACATGAGAAGAAGGGAGGGGAGGAGGAATGAGGTGGGAATTGGGGAAGGGTAAAATGAGTGCTGTGTGTATGTATCCCTCTACCAGCTTGTAACTCACTAAGATGTATAATTATAATGCACCAATAAAATATATAAAAATAAAAACCAAACAATAATAAATACTGGTGAGGATGTGGGGAAGTAGTAACCCTGACACATTGTTGGTGGGATGGCAAATTAGTGCAACCACTTTGGAAAACACTCTAGAGGGTCCTCAGAAGAAGAATGGTAATGAATCTACCATATGACCCAGCTATACCACTCCTGGATATCTACCCAAAAGAACTGAAAAAAGACTACCATAGTAATACATGCATATCTATGTTTATAGCTGTACAATTCATAAATGCCAAATGATGGAACCAGTCAAGATCTCTATCAACATATTAATGGATTATTAGGAACTACATTATGATGTGAGATTATAAGGCATCAATGAATAAAAGTATAAGAAAAGATTGACATCTTAAGACACATTAAAAAGATTTATATTGCATAATAAACTAAACCACTCATTCACAGAAAAAAGCTCTTTGTTTTGCATCGCCTAATGTTATAATTTAAAGCTTCAGATTTAAAGCTTATTTTTAATGGGTGTACCTTTGCAGAAAGTTCAATATTGCATAGATTAAGTGGACTTGGATTTGGTATGTGTATTAGTTAGCTTTTTCATCACTGTGAACAAAATACTTTACAAGAAAACCATAGAGGAGAAAAGGTTTATTTAGCTCAAAGTTTTAGAGTTTTAGTTCATAGTCAGTTGGATCCAAGGCAGAGATATCATGGAAGCAGGATATGGCAGAAGAAAAGTGTTCAGGGCAGCCTAGAGGCAGAGACAGATACAGTCACAAAGACCACACCTCCAGTGACCTACCTCCTCCAGCCACCCCTACCTGCTACTTTGACCATTCAGTAAGTCTTTTAAATGGACTGATGAAGTTAGCTACCTGATTCAATTACTTTTGCCTCTAGACATTTTTGCATTTTCTGGGGGCATTCTCCAACCAAACCATAACAATGTGGGATAAATGTTATAATGGAAATAGGACAAAATAGCAAAAAAGGGTATAATTTTCAACTTATGTAGTCAAGACAAGTGAAATATTTTATAAAGATGAAATTGTTAATCAGTATTAAAAAGATAGATACATTTTCAATGTAATCTTGTCATCAGTCTTCCTCCATGAAGTTAATTCTTTTGGTTTCATTGTCATATGAAATATGAATCATTTGTTTCATTCCACTTAGTAACCAGACTGAATAACTCTGCCTACAATGACTTTTGGGTTAACTATCAAATTTTCTTCCTTCATATTCAGTCAAGACTCATGTAACATATTTACCAATATTTCCTCTATAATGCATGTATTTCTCTGGTAAAACTAATAATAGAGATTTGAGAATATAATAAAACTCTTCTGATTAATGATGTGTTTCTAGTTTTCATTCATTTATTATTGTATTACATTAATCTTCAAAGAGAATGCTGGCATGAACATCAAAGTACTCTGTCTTATTTTTCAGAATTGAACTGCTCTCTTTCTGAAAACAAATTCCCAGATGTTGGCTTTGTTGCCAACTATCACTGACATTGATGTTGACATTCACATCAACACTAATCATTGGTGACATCTGCAAGATATAATTTAAACAATGGGTAACAATGCCACTGTCCAGTGGAAAGAAATTGCCCATTAGAGAACAAAGGGGACTGTTCTTACACAGATGGTAAGCATAAATTTTACCACCTTTCAACAGAATAAAAAGAGTTTACATTATCAATTTATGAAGCAATATTAACCTATTTCATCACATCAGATTTCAATGTTGAAATTTGGCTTAATATTACAGCTGTCGGTTTCATGACACAATTTCAGAATGCAGATGTAGCTATGAGGATTCATTCCCTCAAAGCTAGAATTTCTTAACAAATTGCTCTGCCCTCTCATGTGGCTGGGCATGATGTCAGTAATCTTAACAGCAAAGAGTATTACAAACAAAATATCTTTCATTTCACATCTAAAATAAGAGCACATTTGTCAAGTAGTAGAGGACCACTTCTGACCCACTGTTGCTTTCAATGGACATCATTAGTGATTTTCTGTCGTCATTTAGGTGGCAATAGTGCAGTCATGGGGCCTGGATATCACTTGTGTCACATCACTTCTGTGACATTGATTTAACCTCTTAGGACCTCAAATTCACCATCTGTAAAATATGACCTAAAAGCCTTTGCCTTTTTATAAGAGTATTGTGAAAAGTGTGTGAAATAATTATGCAGACACATTTTGGAAGCACTAAAATGTTATAAAATATAGTTTGTTATCCTCCATTCATTCATTCCTCTACTCATTCATTTTTTTATTGAGCATTTTCCATGTGTGTTTGGTTGGTCCTTCTATTTTGTTTCTCAAGTCTTTCATGATCTCTCCTCCCTAGCTCTACTTACCATACCCACTGTTCACTTTCATGTCCTTTATGATTATCTGAGACACATTCCTTAAGACTCTCCTTAGTTAATACATATACTCTTCCTTCCAATCTAATGAACTGTCTCTGTCGACAGTTGATTATTCTCTCTCTAGTTCTGATACTCTACCAAGTACATACCTATAATTTTGTTTCATTAGAATTGTTTTAGGTCCCTTCTTATATTTGTAAATTATTTTCTCTAAAAGAGTGCAATATACTTTTCTTTTGGGGGAGGGTACTAGGGATTGAACTCAGAGCATTCTACTTCCAAGCTATACCCCTAACCCTTTTAAGTTTTTTTTTTCTTAATCTCTCTAAATGGCTTTAGGTCTTACTAAATTGCTGAGGCTGGCCTTGTACTTGCAAACCTTGTGTTTTAGCCTCCTAAGTACTGGGATTATAGATGTACACCACCATGCCCTGCCTCACTTTTCTATTTTTAATGCTGAGAGAAGGGTGCTAAGAGATTGGGGATATTAGTTGGAGAAATAGTGGAAAAAACAGCTGATAGTTATTGTCCAGATTATTTCAGCTTCAGTGCACATACTGCAACAGTGGCAGGGGAAGAATCAACTTATGCTTTGCACACAGCAGGATTTATACCCTCCAGGCAGTCTGAAGAACTAGTCACATAGGCCACCTGTTTACAAGGACTTGAGAAATTTTTTGGACATAATTCTTCTTAAGAGAAGCCTTAATTAAGCAGATATGCTTAGTCTTAGTCTGCTGTCAGAGGAATGATTCTAATTTCAGTGTAGGGTGATAAGGAGATGAATCTAAAGAGCAGCCTTTTATGAACTCATGTCTAAGCTGGAAAGCCAAAATGTGAGTAAATTATCAAAGCACTAATTTCACTAAAACCACTTCATAAAATAAAAACAGAGTGCAGTGGGGCCTTGTTAGTCACCAACTTGTATCTAACAGTGTATAGCACAGAAGGGAAGCAAAATTCTTCCTAAACTCTCATGAAACAGAGCTTTGGCACCTCAGGGGCTGTCAACACTAGCAGTGAAAACCAGCAGAAGCAGCATGGGCTCCATGATGCCCAGAAAACAGACAAAAATGCCTAAGAGAGGCTGAAGGATTCATATGGCAGTAGTTCCCACCTCTGCAGGAGCCTCACCTGAGGAAAAGTGAGGACAAGAAGAAGGCAAAGTGTCCTAGAAGCCACCAATTGGGCTCTCAAACCTCCCTCTCCTTTTCCATTTTCCCCAGCTAATGTCATTTCCCATTCCAGGCAACATTTACATAATACAATTTAGTGACTTCTTTTATCCTTAAACACTGATGTCTAAGTTCATTTTAGCTTAACTCCTGTGAGGTCCTTCCACATTAATGATCTCTATTTTTACATAATTCATGTATCTGATTACAAAATGTAAATGGCTCAAAAGACTATAAAAGGAAAAAATAAATCTCCACCCCATTTCCGACCCCTAGTTCCCTGGCTTCTCTATTAAATAGACACACACACACACACACACACACACACACACACAGCTTTACATAAGGGCATACACAGATAAATAAAAGTGTATATATATATATGTATATATATACACACACACACACACACACACATATATATATATATATTTGTGTATGTATAGGTCATACAAATGAGAATATATAAACAAATAGGGTGTACATATAACATATATAGCAGCTTTTTAATTGACATGACTTGGATTTATGAATATGATGAATAGGAATGAAAGCAGTCAGCTGAAGAATGCTTGAAAATCCCATCTTTATGACCTTAACTAAACTCTATAAAGGGAGCAGAGAATAGTGTGTGTGTGTGTGTGTGTGTGTGTGTGTGTGTGTGTGTGTCTGGGGGTTGAACACAGGGGAATTCTACATCAGAGCTACATTATAGTCCTTTTTCATATTTTATTTTGAAACCAGATCTAGTTGTTACTTCACACTGATCTTGAACCAGCAATCCTCTTGCCCCTACTTCCCAAGTACTGGGATTACAGGTGTGTACCTGGCTTTTTTTTCCCTGAACATTTTTTTTTCCGGTACTGGGGATTGAACTCAGGGGCATTCTACCTCTGAGCTACACCCTCAGCCCTATTTTTTATTCTTTATTTTGAAACAGGGTCTCACTAAGTTGCGGAGGGCTTGACTAAGTCGCTGAGGCTGGCCGCAAACCCGGATCCTCCAGTCTCAGCCTCCCAAGTACTGGGATTACAAGCATGCGCCACCTTAACATTTTTAATAATGATTTATTATGAAATATATTACAATTGTGCATTTTTTCTTTTCTTGGATAGAACATAGACTTCGGTTCCATGAAATCTTTAAACATGTCAAAATATCTGCCAAACATAATGTATGGTAGTCTGCTCACCAAGTACTGTGTACATGTATGTCTCTATCACTTTTAACTTCATTATGATGTATGATAACAATATACCAATAAAAGTATTTTTAAGATAAAGTGGAATTGATAGCGTCTTAATGTTCTTTCATTTTTTGGATTTTATCATTAAAATTTTAATGCTTCATCTAGGTGTGATGGTGCATGGTTATAATTCCAGTACTTGGGAAGCTAAGACAGGAGGACCACAGTTTCAAGGCCAGCCTCAGGTACTTAGCAAGACTCCCAGCATCCCAGTAAGGTGTGTGTGTGTGTGTGTGTGTGTGTGTGTGTGTGTGTGTGTGTGTGCCTTATTTTTTTAATGTGCTTTCATTGGTGCATTAGCATTATAATCCCACATCATAATGTAAATCGTGTTGACAATAACATACATGCACACAGTACTTGGTGCCTCCCCCACCTCTCCATCTTTCCCCTTCCCGATACTGAGATTGACATTGTTATATTCACATATGTACACATAGTCAGTGGTAGTATTTCCATTAATGAGCCTTAGTCTTTGCCTCCTCTTCCCTTAGACCATTTCAATGACTCCACTGAGGTTTCTCCTCCATTATCTGGAGTCCCTCTGGTATCCCAGTTACTCCCTAGCTTGTGCATATTAGAGACCCCTTCACTTTCTTTGACTGGCTAATCTCACTTAACATAATGTTCTTCCATTTTCTTGCAAATGACATGTACCGGGCTTTTAACAAGTCTTAAAAGCAAAAATCATGTGTAAGGGGGGAAGACTTTACACCAGTTCTTTGTCAAGAATGTAGGTGCAGGCAGAGTAGAAAAAGCTTTCTTGTAGGAAAGGGATTGGGTAAATTTAAGGGATATTTGCAAAGCAATTCTCAAAGAAGGAGGGAGAAAAGGACAAAAACAATGAAATTCTCAGGAAAGACAGGGAGGTGATCCTGATGACTATCTATAGGAAGGTTCAGCTTTAATGGAAAGTAAAGCTGCATGTAAACTGCAGAATACAGTGAGTTTTAACCTGGTGAGGTTTCAATAAATGCTGGGAAAAGAATATACATAGAGGTTCAAAAGTTCTCTAAGGTACACATGACTAAGCCTACTCTTTCATGTCCTTTCAGCCTAATATTTGGGGAGTGTCTCAATCTGCTTTGTGTTTTGATTTCAATTTCCTATGGGGGGAATTTATTCCACATTAGTATGGGAAATATTCTCACTTCATTGATGAATTATTGAGTCTTAGCAATGGTCAATATTTAGTCCAAGATAACCATGTATTGTATACAGTGAACTGAGTTCTCAATACCCCATCTCTTGCTGCTAGCACTCTGCTCTTCCCACACCACTCAATTCCTTAGAAACCTGCCAGGGAGAGAAGCTGCTGAAAGTTGTTGTCTGATAAAGTTATGATACAGTCTCTCTGTTTATATTACTTCACTCTCAATTGGCCAAAAAATGAGTGTTAGGAAATTTCTAGTATAAACTGAAGAAGCGTAATCTTAAATGGCTCAACAGAATGAATTTAGAATCTATTACAACAATGCTTTCTCAAGTCGAAGACCTCTTTTCTTGCATGAGAATAGCCATCACTCTTCCTTCATCCACTCCCCTCATTTTCCTGTTTTGCACCAGTTCTAAATGTGATTGTCATCCAGGGTAATCAAGGAGGGAGATGATAAGTATGTTATTCTTCTGCCAGTTTTCTCATTACATTTTAAAATGTTTAATTTATATATTGAGTGTGTCTTGCAGGAAGGTTCTTAGATATATTCTTTTCCTAACATTCCCCAAGAAAGACAGGATATGATTCAGACAGTTCAATAGATTGTTTTCATAAAGCTGCCACATCTTCAAAGGGTGACTAATATGTGCTGTATTTCTGAGAATAACACAAGACAGTGACAAAAGGAGCCATACAAATGTCTTTTCAGGGGCTTTCACCCATCCATCAATATACTAGGCCCCAGAATCAATTCAATTCATGCCATTATATTGTGTAATTATCACCTACAGCATATTGTTGGTAAAAACAGTCTCAAAGATGTTTGGCATCTCTTTGGGTTTTAGTATCATTTTCTAGACCGTCTTCCTTTGAGGAAAGCACTGGTGCCAAATTATTTCTTTTAAACTAAAGCACTGGCATTAAGTGGAAGCTCATTTATACATATTCCTTACTGTAACCATTCACAATCCCATCTTCTAACACATCCTGGAAGACTTGTAGTTTTCCTGAACCAATCACTATTGATTTGAAATTTTTCATAAATTATTTAAGAATTGTGTCAATGAGAAGCAGTTAAATCAAGCAGAAAGTTTTTGGTGTGAATTTTTTCAAGCTTTCATGAAGCATAATTGACAATTAAAAAGTGTGTATATTCAGAGAATAAATGTCACAATCTGATGTACAGTGGGATATTATTACCATAATCAAATTAAGTTAACATGGCCATCACTACACAGTCACTATTTTGTGGGTG
Organism: Graphiurus murinus; assembly: GCA_004027655.1. Taxonomy (NCBI): domain Eukaryota; kingdom Metazoa; phylum Chordata; class Mammalia; order Rodentia; family Gliridae; genus Graphiurus; species Graphiurus murinus. The sequence continues at coordinate 32,161 of PVLC010008123.1, read as the reverse complement.
TGTATGTGTTTCTGTGCATCTGCTCTCTTAACAAATTTCAAGCATATTGAAAAAGTATCATCAACTACAGTCACTATGCTGTACATAAGATTGCCAGAACTTAATTTATCGTATAACTGAAAGATTGTACCTTGTATCCTTTGACTAACAGCTATTTCCCCATTCCCAAGTCCCTGGCAACCACTATTTTACTGTGCTTCTATGAGCTCTAATTTTTTTAGATGCTATATATAAATAAGATCAGATGCAGTATTTGATTTTCTGTGTCTGGTTTATTTCACTTCATCCTCTGGGTTCATTTACAATGTGGCAAATGGTAAAATTCCCTTCTTTTTTAAAGCTGAATAAATCATATTTTGCTAACCCAATCATCTTAAAACAGACACCTTTGGTCTATATCCAAAGAAAATTTCTATATCCAAACCAGAATTTCTAAGATAAATCCATAATTTCATGCTCATAGTGACATTAGCTCCAATGAATGTGGGTATGCAGATATCTCTTTGAGACACCAAATTCATTTCCTTGGGGCTGTTGGATCATATGTTAGTTCTAGTTCAATTTTTCGAGGAACCTCCAGATGACGTTCCATAATGATTTTATCAATTTATATTTCTATCAACAATGTATAAGGACTCTGTTTTACCATTCCATGTCATCCCATTTTATCATTTGTCTTATTCATAATAGCCATCTTAACAGATCAGAGGCAATAGTTTATTGTGGATTTGATTCACATTCCCTGGTAATTAGTGAGTTATTAGAGCATCTTTTCATATACCTGTTGGCCATTTATATAACTTACTTAGAAAAAAATGTCTTTTCAGTCCTTTTGTCTATCTACCAATTGTATTATTTATTTTTCTTATTAAGATGGATGAGTTCCTTATACATTTCAAATGTTAAACCTTTATCAGATATATGGTTTGCAAATACTTAAACCCCTTCCATAGGTTGATATTTGTTCTGCTGATTATGTCCTTTGATGTGCAGAAGCTTTTCAGTTTGATGTGGTCTTGTTTATTTTCCTTCTATTGCCTGTGTTTTCATGTTATGTCCAAAAATAATTACCCAGAATAATATGAAGGATAATTTTCCCTATATTTTCATCTAGGTATTTTGTTATTTCAGATTTCGTATTTAATTCATTTCTAATTTTTACAAATGGTAAAAGGGATAGGAGTCTGATTTTATTCTTTTGCATGTAGTTTCAATTTTCCCCCAGCACTATATATTGAACAGACTATCCTTTCTCCATTGTGTATTTGTAGCACCCTTGCCAAAAATTAGTTGACTATATATGTGAGATTATTTTTGGGCCCCCTATTCTATTCCATTGGTTTATATATCTATTTTTGTGCCAGTACCATGCTGTTTTGATTAAAATATAATATAGTTCACTCAATATATATTATATAACATAGTTTGAAAGCAGGAAACATAATACTTCCAGGTGTGTGTTTCTTTCTCAAATTGATTTGGTGATTAGGGATATTTTGGGGTTCCATGCACATTTTAGAATTTTTTAAATATTTCTATGAAAAATATCATTAAAATTTGATATGGAAAACATAGAATCTGTGGATTGTTTTGAGCAATATGGACATCTTACAAACATGATTACTTCAAATCCATAAACATGGTATGTCCTTTCCTCAGTTGTGTCTTCCTCCATGTTTTTCATTAATATTTTATAGTTTTCAGTGTACAGATCTTTCATTTCCTTAGTTAAATTTATTCCTAAATTGGGCATTGTGGTGCATTCCTGTAATCCTAGCACTTGCAAGGCTGAGACATGAGAATCTCAGTTTCAAGACTAGTGTCAGAAACTTAACAAGCCCTGTTTCCAAATAAAAAATAAAATAAGGCTAGGGGTATAGATTGGAGGTAGCATGCCCCTGGGTTTAATCTTCAATGCAACAAAAATTATTTGTAAATATTATATTCTTTTAACTCTACTATAAATTGAATTACTAAATTCTACTTCAGACAATTTGCTATTGGTATATAGAAACAAAACTTTTTATGTTGATTTTATGTCCTGTAACTTTACCTACTTTATTAGTTCCATAAGTTCTTTGGTAGAGTCTTTAATGTTTCCTGTATATAAGATCATATAATCTACAAACAGAGACAACTTAATTTCTTCCTCCCTGATTTGTATATCTTTCATTACTTTTTCTTGCTTAATTGCTCTCAAGCAGAATGATTAAGGGTGGAAAATATTTAAAGATAATGTAGCCTCAGTAGCAAATATGATGAGACACCCAGGCCCACCCTTCTCATTATAATTCCCAGAGGTCACATATAAACTAAGTGGTGCTAAGTTATTTTAACTTTTTACCTAAGACATCACAAATTCCTGTAGAGTTATCATGTGTTAAGTCATAGTTAGTAAATTAGACATCCTGACTGCATCCTGAATCCCCTTAAAATGTGGAGAAAATTACATTGGGAAGAAAATGACTTGTAGAAGCTGAGGAAGCAGTTCAAAAGAACAAGAATGGAAGGAATATTTTTTTTATTTTTCTTTATGACCAATGCACTTGATTGAAACCAGTAGCCTAAAATATGACTTATATAAGTATATTGGCACTAGTTTTCCTAGGATTGTATTGTTTAATAACTATAGATTCTTTAGAGCTCTAGTTTGTTTGATTTATAAGATAAGGAATATTCTATTATCTACAATATCCAGGAGCACCATAATAGCTTTTCTTCTATCTCTTATTATAGAAATTAGTAGTTGATGATTATTTAATAATTTTGTTTTTAATTTACTGAGGGCTTCAGGGAAAATAGCCACCTCTTTCTCTCCATCTACTCCCCTCTCCTTCTTTTTAAAACTGTTATTAGCACTAACCTTTTTTCTTTCTTTCTTTCTTTTTTCTGTGTGGTACTCAGGATTGAAGGAGGGGCATTTTGCTTCTGAGCTACATGCCCAGCCCTATTATTTTATTTTGAAACAGGGTCTCACTAAATTGCAGAGAGTCTTGTTAGATAGCTGAGGCTGGCCTCATACCTGCAATCATCTTGTCTCAGCCTCCCAAGTACTGGGATCGCAGGTGTGGACCACCACAACAGGCTCCAACACTAATCTTAATAACATGTATGGGGGAAGGGAAGGAGCAGAGTGTGATCTGGAGGGCAACACACCAACTGTTGGGTGCATGTATGTTTCTATCATTCTGAACTTCATTATGATTTATAATTACAATGTATCAATAAAAGTATATTAAATTGTTTAGCAATATTTTTTGGTGGTACTAGGGATTGAACTCAGGGACATTCTACCTCCAAGCTATACACCCAGCCCTATTTTTTATTCTTTATTTTGAAAGAGGGTCTCACTAAGTTGCGGAGGGCCTCACTAGGTAGCTGAGGCTGGCCAAGAACCAGAATCCTCCTGCCTCAGCCTCCCAAATGCTGGGATTACAAGCATGTGCTACCACTCCCAGCTGTTTAGCAATATTTTTATATTTTATTGGTGCATTGTAATTATATATCACAGTGAGGTTCAAAGTGATAAAAACACAATGCACACATCACTTGGTGTATTTCCTTCCATATCCCATCCTGCTGTCCTCTTCTCTCTTCCCATACATCCTAGTGAGATTGGTAGGGATACCTTCATATATGGATACAACATTATTTGAACTATTTCCTTCCTCAGTCCTCCTTTTTTCCCTCCCCATCACCCTCACCCAATTCCCTTCCACTATTCTCCTGGTCTCTCTCCTCATTTATCTGAAGTCCCTTTCATTTCCTATTTTCTCTCTAGTTTTCACATATGAAAGAAAACATAAGACACCTGACTTTCTGAGACTGTTTGATCTCACTTAGAATAATATTTTCTAGTTCCATCCACTTTCTCACAAATGAAATTTTTCATTTTTATGGCTGAATAAAATTCCAAATATCAAGTAATATTTTATATTATTTTAACTTTGATTTTAAAGTACAAAATTTGTCAATATTTTTATATCATCTTCACAGTAACATAGTATTTAAAATTTATAAAATGTATACATCCTATAATATGGATTCACAAGTTACTTGGGATATATACCATAAAGAAATTAAACTGTACTTAGCCAATGCTTCATTTGCATGTATAAATACACACATTTATTCTCCAGGTTACTATTACCTCTTGCTTTAACTTCACCTTAAGGTCATCTGTCAATATTGCACAAATTGTTTTAAAAACCATTTTCAAGCCGGGCATGGTGACGCACGCTTGTAATCCAAGCATTCAGGAGGCTGAGACCGGAGGATCCGGGTTCGAGGCCAGCCTCAGCTACTTAGTGAGGCACTCCGCAACTTAGTGAGACCCAGTTTTGAAATAAAGAGTAAAAAATAGGGCTGGGGGTGTAGCTCGAAGGTAGAATGCCCCTGAGTTCAATCCCTAGTACCACACACACAAAAAAACTATTTTCATTGGACATTAATACAGGCTCGCTACTCTGAAACCACAAAATTTCAGAAACTAATATTATTTTCTTAGAAAATTTGACACACAATTTCTTGGCACCTAAACTTAATAGAATGTAAAACTATTTATGATCTTTATTTAATCACAGAGTAAATTCTCTATTCAATACTGCAAAAGTTAACATGCACTTGACTCCCTCCTTGCAGAATTACATAAAATATGCATGATCTGTTTCATTCTCTCTATGAAGTCTGAAATATTTCAGTTTCCAAAATCACAAAGTACCAAAAGGGCTTCAGAAAAGATATTGTGGATACAGATATACACACATGCACATGTAAGAGAGTGCATTTTATGGGATACAATTTAGGAAATTCTATTTGAAATAAAGATAAGGAAGTCTATTTTTTATTCCTTAGATCTTTTAGTTTGCTTCCTGATTCTCCAAGGACAAATGTGACATATAGTTTTTCCAGAATAATTGAATGAGTAACTACATTGTCAAGGAGATACATATGTGCAAAATCATCAACAAGACATTTTGGTTGCTGTTGTTGACTAACTGTCTCAGATTTGGATGGCTACACCTTTCTATTAATTCTACCACTCACATAAACTACACTTGCCAAATCGAATAGCCATTATTCCGTTCCCATCTTTTCTCTTCTAGCATTTGACACTGTTGATCACTTCCTTTTTGAAACTTTATTTGGCTTCCAAGACATCACACAGTCCTTTTTTTATTCTGCTATCCCACTTGCTGCTGATTGTGCCTTCTTGAGAGCTTGTTTGGAGGTTCTAGCAGGGGAGCGCAAATACTCGTATACCTTTGACCAAAGACCAGTCCTCCTCTATTCGGGGAAGGTCATCCTCTTCGACCCAGCGCACAGCTTCGGGAGGGACGCACATGGAGCAGTGAGGGAGGAAGGGGACACCAGCCTAGCCAGCCAGATCAACTGAATCAACCCTGGCAATCAATGGGGTGACAGATGTCGCAGCCAGATCGCCCTCACATCCAATGACTGTGCCTTCTTTACTGGAGAAAAACCACGTCTTAAATAGTAAATGTTGACGTTTCTCAGAGTTCAAAGCTCAGATTTGTTCTTTTCTCTATTTACATTTACTTCTTATGCAACTGAATTCCCAAGTTCCTAAATTGAAATATTCACCTATATCTGAAAACCCCCAATAGACCATATGTATCCCTAAGTATCCCTACAGATAGTATATCTCTTTTATTATGACTGAATTTGAATTGGTCTTACTTCTCATCTTATTTTCTCCAAACAGAAGTAATATTTTGATATACGCACAGATGTAGTCTTCACTAAGAATTATTTTAATTTGCTGGGCACACTGGTACACACCTATAATCTCAGTACTTGGGAGGCTAACACAGGAGGATAGCAGGTTAGAGACCAGCATACTCTAACTTTGTAAGATCCCATTTCAAAACAAAAAAATAAAAAAGACTGGGAGTGTAGCTAAGAGGTGGAATGCACCTGTGTTCAATCCTCAGTACCACAAAATAAATAAATACATAAATAAATAAATAAAAACAATAATTTTAATTATACAAAGAATTTTACGTAAGTAATGTGGACTTTGCTATTCATGCCTCAGGAAAGATAGAATGGGTTTATTCAGGCTGACTATTATGGACTTTATCACCTAAGATCCCATGATCTCTGGCTTCTGGTTGAGGTCAGTCACTGAAATCACCATCAGGAGTCAAGGTATTTATATCTCCTGCTCCTTCCCATCTTTGGTGCATTTCTGGCAGTGACTGCCTGGAGAAGCAACTGTATTCCTCTCAATTCTCCATTTATTATAGTTTCCAACAAAACTGCAATTAATACTATTTGTTTTCCTATCATATTTTATGGTTTAGAATGGGAATAGCTTTCTGCATTATTAGTCCCTAGGTGCATCAGCACCTCTTATGGAGACATTCATGGTAGCCGCCTCTACTGTATTACTTCTGAAGCATGCTGGTGAAGGTGAACTTTTGAAGGCTTGTATAGCACTTTGTTTCTACAAAGAAAGCCACACAGAAACCCACTCAGGAAACATAATAAATAGACTAATGGCATAGAAGTAGACAAAGTTAAGAGAAATACCAAGGTGAATTGCATGTGAAATATTTTCATAGTGATCTAATTAAATGCTCTGGCTCCAGAATAATCATAGAACCTGATGTAGAAATGCTATGATAGCTCATTTGCTTCATCCTTGATTTGTTTGATAGATTTATATATTTATATACATCTAGTTGAAGAATTTTACTGTTTAATTTTTGGCTTCCACTATTATGTGTCATAAGAAGAATTAGATGAAAACAAATGTTCCATGAATAGAGGAATCTGATTTCTACAATTTTACTCTGAACAAAAAGGCTTTGCTCTTGCAAAATTTTAAAAATAGCAGATGCTTCTATAGATGTGTTTGATTGAAATTCAATAGAAATCTGATATAGTGGGTTGTCTGTGTGTACATTTTTATATATCATATTCCTAGCACATTTTATAGTTATTCTTGAAAATTGTGAGAAAAGGAGAACAGGGTCAGCCTAAGGCCACTGGGAGAACTATCCAGCAGTCATTTGATATACCAGACTAATCAGGAGTCCATGTTAATGCTTTGAATTTCTGGGGACCAACATAAACTAGGATACTGTGTCTCACAGTCCTTCTAATATTTGAATATTTAATTAGCTCAGGGAACAGTTATTTAAGTACATGATCCACATCTAACTGGGAAAGCACTGGAGGAATCATTGTATACACATTGTTTAAGACGTCTTTCATCTTGGAGATCAGGCCTCTCCTTTAATTCAAGTTTTAGTCTGAAACCTGTGGTTTGGAAACTGAACAAGTGATGGTGACTAATACGGGATAACTTTCCACAGTATCCTGATAATCCATCTGGACTTCTGTTGTTTGTTCCAATTATAAAGAACTTCGATTAACTCTCCATCTATTTGACTCATAGAGTTACTATTTGTGGTTAATTTTCTCCATAACCTTTGGCAGATGAGACATCCCTGGCTGTCACTCTGTCTTTTTCACTCAATATAATAATTGCATCAATCTAACTTCTTATATACACTGCAACCTGTTTATTGTTTTAAGTTTCTACCATCACTATTGCTATCATGGGCTCAGCACCGTAATAGGATCTCTTCCCATTAGCCCTAAGCTATACATGAAAGCAACTACAGAAATAATGGGGTGGTTTCCCCTATCACTAGCGTATTTCTTAACATTTGGTATAAGGTATACCCTCTGGGCCCTACTGTGAAGTGTCTTCATCTGCATCTGGTAAATAGTACATAGTATATGCAATATTTCTGTATTACATAGTATATTAATTTCAGCATGGTCACTCTTATGATTAATTCAATACCTTCCTCCACTGTCTGCAGTGTTATGGCAGAAGTTTCTACCTTAGTTATAAAAGCTATCACTTTTCCTAGGCTTCAGCATGTTCACAAGATAGCTAGGGCTCCTTGTCAAGGTGTTAAATTCTATATCCCAGAATAGTGCTCACAAATCAATAAGCTTTTCATTTTCTATCTTTGTATTTTACTCACACTTGATCCAGTACCCTCTATCTTCAGTATGATATTGACTTTTAAGGCTCCTGGTGGTATGTGTTAGCTAAGTCTTTTATATTTTTTTTCTATAATGCAGTCTCTTCCTCATTTATTAGATGTACTATATCTCTAAATGGGTTGAACTATAAATTAAACCCAGCTATGTCTTAGAATTCAGGAGAGACTACAAGATCACATCTGGAGGTGATGATGGGGATGTATGTTGCCATATTAAGAGGAAACTTCCACATCATCTTTAAGCAGGAGTAGTGCTAGCTATCCATTAATAGAAATGAGTGGGACAATTCTGCAGGTTCAGAGAATTTAAGGGAATTTTGAGATTTAAGAATTTTGGGGTGTGTTAACATAGATGTTTCTATATTAAAAATGTATTATGTGGGGATTTTGCATCTGTGTTAATGAGAGATTAATTCATTATTCTTTATTACAATGCCTTTTTCATTTTGGGTACCAAGATTATACTGCAATAGTACAAGATAGAAAAGTATTTTCTTTTGTACAGGACTGCTGCTATTTTTTAAAAATATTTGGTAGAATCCATGAGTAAAGCCATCTGGATATGCATAATATCTTTGTGGAGGTGGAGGTACAGATGAGGATATTTAAAAATTCAATTTCTTTGAAAGGAACAGGCTTTGGGGGATTCCTATTTCTTATTGTATCTGTTTTGGTTATTTGTGTTTTTAATTTCTTTTATTTAATATAAATTTTCAAATATTTTCTAAAAGATTATTCGCAATGTCTTCATATGAATATATTTAATGTCTACAAAGTTTTCACTGATGTTATTTTAATTTTTGGTACTGGAAATTTTATCTACTCTCTATCATTGACAAACATGCTCAAGCTTTTTAAATTTGTACCAGACTTCTCACACAAAAAAAAACTTCTGCTTTTATTTTCCATTATATGCTTTTTTTCTATTCAATTAAATACTACCTCCATTTAAGGAACATATTTTTCTTATTTTCTAATGACTTTTAAATAATAGAATATTTTTTATTAATTGGTGCATTGTAATCATACATCTTTGTAAGGTACAAGCTGATAAAGGCATATATGCACACATTTCTCATTTATCCCCTTCCCCAATTCCCACCCCACTCCCTTGCCTTCCCTCCTTCTCAAGTTCAGTTTAGTGATTGACTCTGATATATTTTTGAAAGTATATCATGTGTATTAGGGTCCCACCCCATCCATTACCTTCAGTTAAGTCAACTTCGTTGCTTATCTAGGGTTTCTCCTTTTTTTATCTGGAGTCCCTCTTCTGCCCCATCTTGTCCCTAGCATCCACATATTAGGGAGAACATATGCTTTTTTACTTTTTGTGACTAACTAATCTCACTTAACATGTTTTCCAGCTCCATCCATTTCCCTGCAAATAACATGATTTTGTTCTTCTTTATGACTGAGTAAAATTCCATTGTGTACATATTCCATAGTTTTGTAATCCATTCATCTGTCAATGGACATCTTAGCTGTTTCCATAGTTTGGCAATTGCGAATTGTGCAGCTATAAACATATGCATTGGTCTGATAGTTTGGTTTCCATTCTTTTGGGTAGATACCCAGAAGTGGTATTGCTAGATCATATAGTAGGTTCATTCCCATTCATCTAAGGATCCTCCATACTGTTTTCCAAAGTGGTTGCACTAATTTGCAATCCCACCAACAATGTATTAGGGTTACCACTTCTCCACACCCTCATGAGCATTTGTTGTGTTCCTGGTTTTTGTTATTTTTATGATTGCCATTCTGATGGGAGTTAGGTGAAATCACAAGGTAGTTTTGATTTCATCTCTCTGATTGCTAATGATGTAGAATATTTCCTCATCTATTTATTGGCCATTTTTATTTCTTCTTTTGTGAGGTGTCTATTCAGGTCCTTTGCCCATTTTTTGATTGGGTTATTTGTTTTCTTAGATGTGAGTTTCTTGAGGTCTCTGTATATCCTAGATATTAGTCCTCTATCAGCAGAGTAGCTGGCAAAAATTTTCTCCCACTCTGTGGACTCTCTGTTGAGGTTCTTGATAGTTTCCTTTGCTGCATAGAAGCTCTTCAGTTTAATGAAATCCCATGTATTGATCTTCCTTTGAGCTGCTTGTGCTTTGGGGGTCTTGTTGAGAAAGTTTTTACCTGTGCCTATGTGTTCAAGTGTTGGTCCTATGCCCTCTTCAAGTAGCTGCAAGGTCTCTGGTCTGACTTCCAGGTCCTTGATCCACCTTGAGTTGACTCTTTTGCAGTGTGGGAAAGTGGGGTTTATTTCCAGTTTCCTGCATATGGTTAACTAATTTTGCCAACACCATTTGTTAAAGAGGCTATCTTTTTTCCAGTGTGTATTTTTGGCTCCTTTGTCAAAAATCAGTTGGCTGTAAGTGCAAGGGTCTGTTTCTAAATCTTCTATTCTGCTCCATTGGTCTATGTGTCTGTTTTTGTGCCAATGCCATGCTGTTTTTGTCACTGTGCCTTTGTAGTAGAGTTTGAAGTCAGGTAATGTGATACCTCCTGCATGGTTTTTGTTGCTAAGAACTACTTTGGCTATTCTGGACTTTTTGTTGTTCCAAATGAATTTAAGGACTGATTTTTCTATGTCTGTGAGGAGTAACCTTGGTAATTTTAAGGGTATTGCATTGAATCTGTAGATCATTTTTGGGAGGATGGCCATTTGATTATATTTATTCTGCCTATCTAAGAGCATGGAAGATCTTTCCATCTTCTAAGGTCTTTATCAATTTCTTTTTTCAACCTTTTATAGTTTTCCTTATAGAGGTCTTTACCTCCTTGGTCAGGTTTATTCTAAAGTATCTTATTTTTGGGGGTGCTATTGTGAGTGGAATTGTTTTCTGGATTTCTTTTTCAGTGGATTTATGATTGGCATACAGGAATGCTTCTCATTTTTTAAGATTGATTTTGTATCCAGACACGTTGCTGAATTTGTTGATCAGTTCTATAAGTTTTTTTGGTTGACTTTTTTGGGTCTTCTAGTATAGTATCATGTCATCTGCAAAAAGGGATAGTTTTAGTTCTTCTTTCCCAATTTTTGCCCCTTTGATTTCCTTCGCTTGCCTTATTGCTCTGGCTAGAGTCTCAAGTACTATATTGAAAAGGAGTGGTGCTAATGGACATCCTTGTCTTGTTCCTGTTTTTAGTGGGAATTCTTGCAGTTTTTCCCCATTTAATATGATGCTGGCTGTGGACTTATTATATATTGTCTTTATGATGTTGAGGTATGTTCCTTCTATTCCGATTCTCTGCAGTACTTTTAGCATGAATGGGTGATGAATCTTGTCAAATGCTTTTTCAGCATCAATTGAGATGATCATGTGATTTTTGTCTTTGATTCTGTTTATGTGGTGAATTACATGGATTGTTTTTGTATGTTGAACCAGCCTTGCATCTCTGGGATGAACCCAACTTGGTCATGGTGCATAATTTTCCTGATATGGTTTTGAATGTGCATTGCTAGTATTTTATTTAGCAATTTTGCATCTGAGTTCATCAATGATATTGGCCTATAGTTTTCTTTTCTTGAGCTGTCTTTATTTGGCTTAGGTATTAATGGGATGTTGGCTTCATAGAATGTGTTTTGGGAGGGTCATTTCTTTCTATTTCATGAAGTAATTTGAGGAGTACTGGGATTAGCTCTTCTATAAATGTTTTATAAAGTTCACTTGGAAAACCATCTGGCCCTAGCCTTTTGTTTGATGGTAAACTCTGTATTGCTGTTTCTATCTCTTTGGTTGCTATTGGTCGGTTTAAGTTTTCTATATCTTCTTGACTCAATTTAGGAAGGTTATATGTGTCTAGAAATTTGTCAATTTCTTCTAGATTTTCCATTTTGTTGGAGTATAGTTTTTCAAAGTAGTTTCTGACGATCCTCTGTATTTCCACACTGTTGGTGTAATATCCCCATTTTTCATCTCTTATTTTGGTAATTTGGGTTGATTCTCTCTTTCTTTTCATGAGGTTGGCCAATGGTTTATCTACCTTCTATATGTTTTTAAGAAATTAGCTTTTGGTTTTGTTGAGTTTCTGTATTTTTTTAATTCTCTACTTCATTAATTTCTGCTCTGATTTTAATAATTTCCTTTCTTCTACTGGCTTTGGGGTTGGACTGTTCTTGTTTTTCAAGGGCTTTGAGCTGTGTCATTTGATTATTTATTTGGTGATTTTCTGTTCTTCTTATGTGGGCACTCAGTGCTATACATTTTCCTCTTAGTACTGCCTTCATGGTGTCCCAGAGGTTTCGATATGTTGTGTCTCTGTTTTTGTTATTTTCTAGGATTTTTTTAATTTCTCCTCTTACTTCTTCTAGGACCCATTCCTCATTAAGCAGTGCGGTGTTAAATCTCCATGTGTTTACATGTTTAGTCTGGGTCTTCTTAGAGTTGATTTCTAGTTTCACTCCATTGTGGTCTGAAAAGATGCAGGGAATTATGTTACATTTTTTGAATTTGCCAGTGCTCTCTTTGTGGCCCAGAATGTGGTCTATTTTGGAGAAGGTTCCATGGGCAGCTGAGAAAAATGTGAATTCAGCTGTAGTTGGGTGAAATATTCTGTATGTGTCTAATAGGTCCATTTGGATTATGGTATTCTTTAGGACTGAGGCATCTTTACTGACCTTTTTTTTTTTTTGAAGATTGGTCTAGTGATGAGAGAGGAGTATTGAAGTCTCCCAGTATTATTGTATTTGGATCTATGTGTGATTTTATATCATGAAGAGATTGTTTTATCAAAGTGACTGTATCTATGTTTGGGGCAAAGATGTTGACGATTGTTATTTCCTCTTGCTAGATTGTTCCTTTTACTAGTAAAAAATGACCTTCTTTGTCTCTTCTGATAAGCTTGGCCTTGTAGTCTAATTTATCTGATATCATAGTTGCTATTCCTACTTGTCTTCATGTTCCATTGGCATGGATTACCTTACTCCCGCCCTTCACTTTTAGTTTGTGGGAATCTTTGCTTGTAAGGTGTGTTTCTTGCAGGCAGCATATAGATAGATTCTGGGTTTTAATCCATTTTGCCACCCTGTGCCTTTTTATTGGGGAGTTGAGGCCATTATATTCAGTGTGATGATTGAGAGATGATTTTTAATTCCTAACATTTTGAGTTTTGACTTCTTTTGAGGTGGTATTTATTCTTCTTTGCTTAGTTGTTTGCTTCCTGGAAATTGTTTCTCTGTTTCTGATGTTTACTTGTTAGTTCTTATTTGTAGGTAATCTCTTTGAGTATTCCCAGTGCTGATTTGGAAGACATAAATGTTTTCAATTTTTGTTTGTCATGGAAGGTTTTTATTTCCCCATTGATTTTGAGAGAGAGTTTTGCTGGGTAGGAGAATTTGGGCTGTAAAGTATTTTCTTTCAGAGTTTGTAATATGTTACTTCAGCCCCTCCTGGCTTTCATGACTTGGTGTGGGAGGTCTGGGGTGATTCTAATTGGTTTGCCTCTAAATGTCACTTGGCCTTTTACTTTTTTTGCCTTTAGAATTCTCTCCTTAGCCTCTACATTAGTCAACTTGATATTATGCAGCATGGTGAACCTCTTCTTTGGTCTTGTCTAGAGGGAGTTCTATGTGTTTCCTGCACCTGTGTGTCAACTTTTCTTTTTATGTTTGGAAAATTCTCTGAAATTACTTCTTGGAAGAGATTGTTTATTCCATAAGTTTCAACTTCTAATCCCTCTTCTATGCCTATTATTCTTAGGTTAGCTCTTTTAAAATTGGCCCAGATCTCATCAATGTCCAGTTCATACTGCAGAATTTTTTTTCTAAATTATGTACTATGGATTCATTTTTGGAATGGTCATCTTCTAAGAGTGATATTCTATTTTCCATGTGGTCTAATCTGCTGTTTATAGTTTGTTTTGATGCCTTTACTTCAGTTATTGGATCTTTCACTTCCTTCAATGCTTCTCTTTGGTTCCTGTTCAGGGTGTCAGATTCTTTGTTTATTTGTTCCTTTATTTCTTTCCAACTCTCCTGGAATTCTTTCCAGAAATCCTGTATTGTTTCTAGTATTAAAGATCTGAATTGTTCTTCTGGTAATCTCTTCCATTTGGGTTGGTGAGTTCTGTTATTGTGGGGTTGTGGTGGCTTATTGTTTCTTTGCTATTTTTCCTTCCCATGGTTTCCCTGTTCTTAAATTTATATCTTTGCTGCTCTTGCAAGCTTTCTCTCAGTTTATAGATTTCTGATTTTTATTTTCTCTCTGTGAGTAGTATCCTCTACTGAGTTGCAATTACTCTAGGGCTTCTTCTGCTCACTGTAATGGTGATGTTGATGGGTTTCAGGTATTGACTTCTAGGGTCTGTTTGTTGCTTCTGTTATGGGGATTTGTCTCAGAGGTGTGAGTAGGACTGTTTGTGGCCTCTTTGTTTTTAGGTCTTGATGTGGGATGTATTGAGCTATTCCTTCTATCAGCAGAAGTGAGTTTATCCTTAGTGTTTGACAGTCCCTTCTGGTGGTTTGCCTCTCTGGTCTAATCTCTGTAGCAGGGATTTAGGTGTCTCATTGATATGTACAGGGACACTGGTGAAGGTTGGGTGAGAAGTTACAGTGATGAATGTAAGAATAGGGTAAAGTAGAATGTATGGTCCAGTGGAATAAGGGTTTGAGTGTGTTGAGGTATATATCATATATCATATAGATATATCATAGAGATTAGAGATAGTGGATATGTCAGAGGACTCTGGTAGTCAATATAGAGTATTTAGGTGTAGTGGTATGAAATGGTCTTGATATGAGACAGGGAAAAATGAAAGAGAAAGAAAAGTGTTGAGGAGAAGAATATAAATAGGAAAGAGAGAGGAAGCTTGTAAAAGGGATGAGGAAGAGAGTTAACAACCTGAGCAAAAAATAACAAAGCAACCAATCATTCAATACAAACACAACAAAGCAATATAAAACAAAAACAGAGTAAGAACAAAGTAAAACAAAAAACAAAACAGAAAAACACACAAAATAAAACAAAAATACGAAGCAAAACAAAAAGAAATAAAAACAATAATAATAAAAACAAAACCCCTGCAAGAATGTAGGTACAGAGCCAAGATAACCTCTGCAGTCCTTTTGGATTTTCGTGGATATTTTCAGCTTTTAAATGTCTATACTAGATTCCCAAGCACATTTCAGGCAATCTTATTTGCTCTTTCCGTCAATGCAGGCAGGGAGTTCCACTGGTGCCCTTCCTCCTGCAAGCTTGTGTCTCTGAGCTCTCCACAGGACCTGTCCCTCTGCCACTCTTATCTATGTAGGCAGGGGGGCATCACTGGGTTTGGACCTAGGGTAAGCCAGAGGCTATGTACTTTCCACAGGCCCTGTCTGCGTTTCTCTCTCTGCCTTTGCTGGTGGCAGGAGTACAGTCTAAATGCCAGGCATTTTCCCAAGTGCCTGTAAAGTCTCTATGCCTTGTGTGTTCCAGGTCCCTACCACACTTCTGCTCCTATCCAGTTGCTAGAGGGGCGGGTGACCAAGCCTGTCCTTTGCACATGGCCCCCTCCCCCAAGCTCTGAAAACTTAGAGTTCCGTGTTGCTCTGGTTCTGGAGGGAAAGGTGCCCTGGTGTGTCTCCTCCAGAGACTTAAGCTGGTTGTTCTGGGTGTTCTTGGTCACTGTTGGTGGTGTCGGGATTTGTCGTCTGATTAGGGTGTAGAGTTCTGGAGTTGCTTACTCCACATCTGTTCATTGCGTATATACAGGAGGTCCTTAGACGTCTTGGTGCTAATAGACCCTGGGCTCGGCTGCTAGCTCAATGGCAGCTGCCGCTCCACAGAGCATGCCACTGCCGCATGCACGGTCTCCTTTTTTCTCCTTAGACTGCTCTCTGGGCTCTGTTCAGGTGTTCTCGCTGCCTCGTTCACTTTTTTGCTGCTTTGCCCTTCCTTCCTTCCTTCCTTCCTTCCTTCCTTCCTTCCTTCCTCCCGCCCTCCCTCCCTCCCTCCCTCCCTCCCTTCCATCAAGAGGCTGCTTTTGCAGCAGTCCCAATTCAAGTTCTGCAGTGCAGTTGATCGCCATTCTGACTCTGGAGGGAGAGCTGAGCTGAAATGACTCCAAGGCCGGCTTAGGCTGGTCATCCCAGGCATTCTGGTCGCTGTTGATTGTGCATGGATATGCTGCCTGCAAAGGGTGTGGAGTTCTGGATTCACTTACTCCACATCTGGTTGCTGGGCGTGCTGGAGGTCTTTAGGTGTCTTGGTGCTGGTAGTTGCGCATGCCGGGGTGGCCAGCTCAATGGCTGCCACAGCTTCATGGCATGTGCCTCTGCCAAATGCACAGGCTCCTTTGCTCTCCCTGGTCCCCTTTCTGCGTTCTTTTCAGCTGTGATTCAATGTTCATTACTTTGTTCCCTTTTTTTGTTGCTTCTTTCTTCAGTCAGGAAGCTGCTTTTATGATAGATTTGATTCGAGCTCACAATGCCTGAGGAAAAGTGTTTCACGCAGACACCATCTTGGGCTCTCCCTAATAGAATCTTTGAGATAGAGTCCTTTCTCTTATGTAATGGAGTTCAGGCATTGATAATAAAATATGCCTTAATCCATGTTTCATGTGTCTTTTAAGTTTTTTAAATAGCTGTCTATACACATGAGCAATGGAAGAATTGTAGCAATTTGTTATAAAGCCCTAAACCCTCAGTTGGACTATAACATAATTTCCTAAAAGCTATATTAATATAGAAAATGTATATTTTAACTTTAGTTTCTTTGTCTTCAAAATGGAAATACAACATATTCCCGTTAAGATTGTTGAGATAAGCCAGGCATGGTGACGCATGCTTGTAATCCCAGTACTTTGTGAGGCTGAGATGGGAGGATCCGGATTCACAGCCAGCTACTTAGGCCCTCCGCAACTTAGTGAGACCCTGTTTCAAAATATAAAATAAAAAATAGGACTGAGGGTGTAGCTCGGAGGTAGAATACCTCTGGGTTCAATCCCTAGTACCACAAAAAGAGAAAATATATCTAAAATTCAACCCTTTGTACATATTGGTTTCATTCCATTATGTCTTGATTTCTTTTGTCAATGTGAAAATTTAAGTTAATGGTCCCTTATATGGTGATAAGCAAGTCATTAATTGAAACTGGAATTCAGATTTTATAAGTAATTGTTGAGCTAAGATTTTTCTGCTGGACAATTACTTAGGAAAGAAGAAACCTCAGACATTTTCAGTTTTTTTTTCTCTGAAATTATCACATAGAATTCAGTCTTTAACTTTAAATATTACTCATAAAAATTATATCCTTTTTTCCTATTTGCACATCATTATCTTTCTCCTGGATTTTCCTTTTCATATTACAGTGACCTTTTAATACATTTACTCTTTGATTTCACCTATAAAATTTTAAGTTGTGAAGATCCATACCATTAAGCAAAATTTACTTGCTCTGCAAAAAATAAACAATAAACTCTGATATATAAATTTCAGCTAAATAAAGTTGCAATCATCTTTGGGAGAATTAAATTTTCAATTTTCCACATCAGTATGTCCCTCTTTTGGCTGCTGGGCTTTGTGTTAGAAAGAAACCATTTTGATCTTGAAACAAATAAGAAAGATGGAGAAGGAGTAATATCAGTGCTTTACTGTCTGAATTCTGCACCTTGTGTTACGGATTCTATAAATATTTGGTTAAATTTTAAATTTTAACACATTATAAAATTGTTTAAAAGAGTATAAGAACAAATGACATTCATTCAATTTTTATAAATAAATTTGTAATGCATTAAATTATGTGAATCTTATATCAACTATTATAACTTATTTTATTATGATTTTTAGAGTTAAATACCTCTTTATAAGAAGGAAAGAAGGATTAAAGCATGAAAGAAAAGGAAGGGAAGGGAAGGAAGGAAAAAACTCTCACAAAATATCATATTTCTGCATTTTCTCATCCTGCCCTGATAAAAAGAGGAAAAGTAGAAATATATATGGTATATACATTTTATAGTCCAGTGGGTTTTATGGACTTCCTTTTAGGAATTTTTTCTGGCTTCAAAGATGAAGCTGGATGTGTCACATGTATATTTGCATAGAGACAACTTCCTGAAGAAGGGAGAGAAATTATTCCAATCATCAGAATGAGGAGTCTGAGGCCATAGGTACTGAGACTATGATGTCAAAGGACAATGACATCAAACACTGTTACTTTTTACTGGATTGACTCTTGGGTTTATGCAGTTAGACTTTCTCCTGGATCTTTACCTGTGCAAGGAGACAGTAAAGGCAGCAGCATAATGAGCACTATTCATCAACCAATTGTTAGGAAATCAGCTCCCATCATCATCAACAACAGTTAGATTTCCCTTAGTACAACAGCCAATAAATCCAGAGTTTAAAGTAGATATAGAGTTAGAAATAAATCAAACTATCCTTAAGATATGAATTAGTCATATCTGGGGGGGGGGCATGGGGGTTGCAAGAATTGGCATCAAGCTGTTTGGACTTTCAGCCTCTAAAACTGTCAACTCAGTAAACTTCTTTCCTTTTAATATTATGCAGACTTGGGTACTGTGCTGTGCTATACCACACCTGGGCATCTGAAACCAGAAAAGTATAGTAATATATGCATATCCATGTTTATAGCAGCACAATATATAATAGCTAAATTACGGAACCAACCCAGGGTTCCATCACAGATGAATGGATTAAAAATTATGGGATATACACACAATGAAATTCTACACAGCAATCAAGAACGCAATAATATCATTTTCAGGAAAATGGATGGACCTGGATAACATTACGCTAAGTGAGATTAGCCAGTCACAGAAAGTGAAGGGTCATATGTTTTCTCTCATATGTGGAAGCTAGGGAGTAATCAGGGTACCAGCGGGACTTCAGATAGTGGAGGAGAAACTTCAATGGAGCCAGGGAGGTGGACTAGGAGAAAGAGGTGGGAAGAGGGTGAATCAAGGAAGGAATCACATCCATTGACATTATATACATATGTGATAATACCGATATCAATTTCAATACACTGTATGGGGAAGGGTAGGAATGAGGAGGGAGTCAGGGGAAAGCCTGCCAAGTTCTGTGTGCATGTATGTTACTATCATTGTGAACTTTATTATGCTGTGAGATTATAATTCACCAATAAAAGTATAAAAAACAAAATATCAAAAAAAACAAAATGAATGCCCTTGCATTCAACTGTGTGCTTTTATATAATATTAAAATGCTACAATAGGGGAGGGTGGTTAGGGGAAAGGGAGAAGAATATATGTAATTCACCACATAAACAGAACTAAGGACCTGATCATCTCAATAGATGCTGAAAAAACATTTGACAAAATCTAACACCCATTCATGTTAAAAAGTAACATAGAAAATTGGAACAGAAGGAACTTACTTCAACATCATAAAGACAATATACAATAAACCCATAGACAACATCATATTGAATGGGGAAAAAGTACAAGAATTCCCTTTAAAATCAGGAACAAGATAAGGATGCCTGTAATCACCACCACTTTTCAAAATAGTACTCGAGACTCTAACCAGAGCAATAAGGCAGGCGAAGGAAATCAAAGGAATATAAATAGGAAAAGAAAAACTGAAATTATCTCTATTTGCAGACAACATGATCCTATACATTGAGACCCGAAAAAACCCAACCAAAAGATATTTAGAATTGATTAACAAATTCAGCAAAGTATCGGGATACAAAATCAATCTAAAAAAATCAGTAGCTTTTCTATATGCCAACAATGAATCCACTGAAAAAGAAATCCAGAAAACAATTCCATTCACAATAACCTCAAAAACAATAAAACACCTAGTAATAAATCTAACCAAGGAGGTAAAAAAATTCTGCAATGAAAACTATAAAGCACTAAAGAAAGAAATTAAAGAAGGCCTATCTTCTAATATTATGCTCTTGGACAAGCAGAATAAATATCAAAATGTCCATCCTATCAAAAGTGACCTATAAAAAAAGTAATCTACAGATTCAATGCAATCCCTATTAAAATGCCATGATCAGTCTTCACAGATCTAAGAAATCAACCTAAAATTCATATGGTCAGTAAAAGACCCAGATTGGCCAAAATAGTTCTCAGCAATAAGAACCATGCAGGAGGCATCACTATACCTGACTTCAAACTACACTACAAAACCATAGTAATAAAAATAGCATCATATTGGCACAAAAATAGACACATCAATCAATGGAACACAATAGAAGACCCAGAAACAAATCCATACACTTAAAGCCAACTGACTTTAGACAAAGGTGTCAAAAAATATACGCTGGAGAAAAGACAGCATTTTCAACAAACAATGTTGGGAAAACTGGTCATCCATTTTTAGAAAATGGAATTAAATCCTTACCTCTCACCCTGCACAAGAGTCAACTAGAGATGAATCAAAATCTGGAAATTAGACTATAGACTTTCAAGTTACTAGGAGAAGGCATAAGTTGAACACTCCAACATATGGCTCAGGTAGAAATTTCTCAATAAGACCACCAAAGCTCAGGAAATTAAAAGAAAAAATTAATAAATGGGATAGCATTAAACTAAAAAGTTTCTATTCATCAAATGGAATTCTACTCAGCAATAAAGAAAAGCAAAATTATGTTATTTTCAGGGAAATGGATGGAACTCGAGATATTATGCTGTTAGATTAGTCAATCACAAAAAGTGAAAGGTCAGATGTTTTCTTTTATATGTGGAAGGTAGAGAGAGATTGGGGCACAGGAGGGTCTCCAGACCAAGGAAGGGAAACTTTAGTGGAGTAAGGGAGGCAGGAGAGGGGAAGAAGCCTGGAGGAGGGAAACACTTCAGTGGACATGATGTACATACACAAATTTATAAATGCCAATCACAATGTCCTACATGGGAAGGTAGGGAAGGAAAGGGAGTGGAATGGGAACTGGAGGAGGGCTCACCATGTTCTGTGTCCATGTATGCCTCTATCACTCTGAACTTCATTATGATGTATGATTACAATGCACCAATAAGATAAATAAAAATGAATGCACTTACATTAAATTGTGTGGTTTTATATAATATTACAATGCCACACTAGAGGAGGGTGGCTGGAGGAGATAATTAATGAAAGAATGACTTCCATTAACTCTATGTGACAATACAAACGCCAATCTCAATATCATGTATGGGGATGGGGATGGAGTAAGGAGAGAGGGTGGGGAGTTCACCAAGCGCTGTGTGCATGTAAGTCACTATCACTCTGAACAACATTATGACATGAGACTACAATCCACCAATAAGAATATATGAAGAAAAAGAAAGAAAAGAAATTCCTAAAACCACAAAATATGCTACAGTATAGGTGCAGTAATAATCTCAATGTGAGCAGTAAAAAAAAAAAAAAAAAAATTAAAAGCTAGAGAGACTCCAGACAAAGAAGGGAAAGCCTTAGATGAGCAAAGAAAGTCACTTAACTGAAGGTGATGGGGGGAGGGGACACTCTAATGCACATGATGTACTTTCACAAACATATCAAAGTCAATCACTAAACTGAACTTGAGAAGGAGGGAGGGAGAGGGAGTGGGGTGGGAATTGGGAATTGGGGAAGGGTTAAATGAGAAATGTGTGCATGTATGCCTTTACCAGCTTGTACCTAACAAAGATGTATGATTAGAATGCACCAATAAAAAATGAAAACTACACTCTTTCAAATGCAATTCCTATCTCCATTTATCCATTCATCTTACTGTACTCTGTGTGTGTCTATTCATACTGGGGGAGCAGAGGGACATTAGGGTAGATAAATAGGTGCTTTAGGGTATTGCTCAAAGCACTAGGTACTTCACTTATGGCAAACTTAAAATCTACTGCAAAGTAGAAGGAGGATTACAGTATATGGGATACGTTTGATCCAAATACACTCTAACCCCTTAGATGGAGACCCTAGATGGTATTGTTGTTGTGAAGTTCAAGAAATGGTGCCATAGCTAATGCCTGAATCCTACCATTTGAGTTTATCTCTCTGGTTGAAAAAAAAGCTTCAGCTTGCACAAATGCACTTGAATCCACTACCTTTACTTTAACAGACCCTTCCAAAGGACAGAGGAAATTCATGCTAGGAAAGTTAAAGTTCCTGGGCCCCGCCCTCAGAGTTTAATGTGAGAGGTTTCTATACTCTTTATTTTGACAAATAAAGGTAAAAGACTCTAATGAAGATGATCTTTGCAAGGGACTTTGAGCAATATTGACTTAATTACTATTTAAAACTATTGAAAAGAAACACCTTCCAGTCTTGTACTTTGGTGCAAAAAAAAGAGGATTTGATAATTAGATTTAATTCTAGATCATAAAATCTGTTGAATATAAAGTTTTGTGATTAGGGGAATGTGTTTTATTCTCTTCTGTTCATTGATGCATGCCTAACATCTATGAAAGTGGCCTTTACATAATAGATGTTCTCAAACTAGTTGTTGACCTAGTGAATTAACTCATGATTTGTGGACATTAAATCTATTAGTCTTGTGTGACTCCATATCTCCTAACACAGTGCGACAACAGGAAGGTTCCTACAAACAAATTTGCAAATGGAGAGCAGGGTAGTGGTGACAGGATTAAAAGGGGTGGGCAGAGCTCTGCAACACAGTGGAACTTCAGGAGGGAGAAGGAAGTGTCAATCAAGAGAGTTCAGGAGGGAGGGAGTCTCCCCTTCAACTCTGTACATCTCACAGGGCTATCTGGGGTGATCAGAGTCTTGTGTGCTCATCAGTGACTGGCCCCAGAGGCTTGAGTTGCCCCCTCTGATAGGAGATTGTATTTTAGAGCTACAGTATGAGAACCCCAGAGGGTGAGGTGAAGTACTGAGGAAATACACATGAAGCCAGACTTTAGCTTCCTCATTGTCTTCCTCCCTTATTTTTTGAACTTCCCCTATGCATGTGGGGATGTGTAACCTTATTTTGTCTGTTAACAGGAAGGGAGTATGGCATAAAATGTCTTGAGTCCACTTTCTCACTTCAGTTCTTTGTTTTTCCTGGGATTGGGATTCTGTAACCCTTCAGTCAGCCCTAGTGTTCACTTGCTTTTATGCTGAGGGAGATCTTGCGTGTTAGTCACCTCACCAGCTAAAAACAAAACCTGTCTGTGGTGTGCAGATCTTCTACTTTCCATAAGGGCTGCTACCATCAAGGGATGTTTCCAAAGGGTTAGAATCATCTCCTGCAGAAATACACCATCTGTTCTGTCTTCACTCATGAGTGTGAGAATTGTTATTAGGACACTACAATGGCTCCTCCCAGCTGTTCCTGGACTGGGTTTTTATCTTTCGGGAGCTGGTATTTTCAGTGGCAGAGGTATAGAGATTGTAGACATGAGATTTGGAGCATAATGAATGAAATGCATAGCATTGTGAGCTGTAATCACAGTAGATATATTTGCCCTCAATTACTAAGTGTCATGTGAGAGATGAAGGGGAAAATGGAATGTGATATATTCAATGAATCATGCTCATGAAGCACTATTCAGGCATTTTTTGTGTATATTGGCTGTAAGAAACATTGGACAGATGTTGTTCTTGTAGATTTTCCATGGCAAAGACTGGAGCTGCTGTCCAGTATATGTAGGATGTCAAAGATGGTTTTCCTTTGTAGATAAGATCCCATGAGATAAGATCTCCAGGGCATAAAAAAACTAATGTAAAAACTTAATATGTTTATTTTATACCTATAAAAAGAGAGCTTTGGGGAAATTAGCTTTGTGGATGGTATTGGGAGCATATGTGGCTCCAATTTTCAGAAAACGTGGCTTAGTCTTTAAACATTTTATTTTTATAGGTATCCTAGAGTTCTTAATTTAGAACAATTATTGCATAATTGGAGCTTTTAACTTGGTAGTTTATCAATCATTTCTACATGTTTTGTGTTTTGAGTCACACAATACACTGGAGAGACTGAACTTATTTTCTGCTTGTTTGTTTTGTTTTTGTAGTTCTGGGGAATTGAACCCAGGGACATTCTAACTCTGAGTTATACCCCTAGTCCTATTTTATTTTTTATTTGGAAACAATATCTCGCTAGTTTGCTGAGAGCCTCACTGATTTGCTAAGGCTCGCTTCAAACTTACAATCCTCCTGTCTCAACCTCACAAGTACTGGGATTATAGGTATGCGCCACCACACTATTTCTGTGTTTGTTTATTTGTTTATTTGATGTTCAGAGACGTTAAGGAAAATCTTCAAGACAGCCCTATCAGTGAGTGGCAGGGCAGATACCAAATACATTTTATTCTAATTCCTATAATTTTCTCACAATAGCACCATATGCTTCTCACAATGAAGGAAAATAAAGTCAGAATTGACAATTAGCAGTCTCACAATATTGACAGACATGAAAAATAGCAGCCAAACAATCAATCACTTAAAGAGTAAAATGATTCTTAGCAATTTTGACCAGTGCTCATTTTGTTTTTGGATTTTTGGCCATACTTTCTCCATCATTCCAGAATTTTAAGCCATCCCTTGCCTTTTGATCTCCTGCTGGTACCACATATTGGTCAAATATATAAGCAAAAGAGAAACAGCAAGGTATCCTTGTAATGAAATCCATAAATTCAGTCTTCTGACACAAAAACAAGATTGGAAGATTGTATGGAATGTGTGTGAGTGTGTGGGAGGATGGGAGTTGAAACTGGTTTGTATGCCAGAATACCAGTTCTGACTTCATAATAAGAAATAATTTTACATACATTATAACACTTGAAACTGAAATGACTAGGGCATACTGTCCATGTATACAAAAAGCAAAATTATAGTCAATGCTCTTCTTGATTGGCATGAAAACAAACAAGAAGGCTAAATTATAATGCCCAGACAATTATGTCTGCTTACAAGCTCCATTACTGCAGTAGAAATATTCCTGGCTTTAGAATCATATTCTCCTTACAAAATGTTTTGATGGATACAGCCAATGTGGCTAGTGGCTATCATATTTTCTATTTCTTTTCTTTCTGGGGTGATTAAACTCCATTATGCTCTGACATTTTAGATACATGTTTATATATATATATACATATATATGTATATATATGTATATATATGTGTGTGTGTGTCTTACAAAAATAGAGACACTCCTATATCCTTAATTTTGTTTCCTTTATCTTTAAATTAGTTTTCATTCACTGATTTTATACTTAAACTCCCAAAGAACAATCTTATTTCACTTATTTTAAAGTTATTGGAGTAAGGTAATTTCATATTTGTTCTGCTTACTAAATAAATTGCAGCAACATGAAGGTTTTGGACTCAATAACATTCAGAATTTTGCTATGAAGATGAGATTCATAAGGGTGTTAATTGAACCAAGTGTAAGAAAGCTGTATGGACCATAAGAATAAAGATTTCCACATAGCACAATTGAGTACGTATGTCCAGAAATCTTAACACCAATAAAAATTCAAGAAAGCTTTCTACTAGTAGCTTTATAGATATGTTACTTTTAAAACTACAAACTAGCTCAGTGTGGTGGTACACACCTGTGATTCCTGTACTTGGTAGACTGAGACAGGAGGATCACAAATTTGAAGCCACTCTCAGAAATTTAGTGAGACTTCGTTTCAAAATATAAAAATTTTAAGTGGGTCTGGGTGTATAACCCAGTGCTATAGTGGCCTGGCTTCAATCCCCAGTACCACAAAAATAAATAAATAAATAAATAAATAAATAAATAAATAAATAAATAAATAAATACTAAATAAATAAATAAAACATAGAAACTGTTAATATATGGAATCTATGTGCTTTATTATAAAATAGTTTTTTTCAGTCCACTTGGACTAAATTTTACTACTATAACCTTGAATTCACAAATCACAGTAGCTTACCATAGCCAAGATGTATTTCTCAATTACTCTACATATCTACCATGGATCAGATATGACTTTATTCTAAAACCAGGCTGATGATAGTCCTGGATTTGTGGTCTTATGGTTGATAAAACAAACAAAACAAACCACCAAAATATAAATAGCAAAGCACCCTTGGACCATGAACTTTTCTCCTAAGGAGTGCTCAGTTCATTTCTACTTATAAGTCATATGGTCAAACCTATATTCATGGCACAGAGAAGTATATTGTTTCATAGAGAGAGAGACAGAAAGATTAAAAAAATGGAAGTGTGGTGAATATGGTAAGCAATAATACAATATAGTGTCCCTCCTAGTCACCTACCTTGGAAACCAAACTTATGTGCCTATTCATGACATCTATAGCATCGATTATTTCCTTTTCAGCAGGTCTTATCAGCATGAATTATTAGTATACTGAATTAATTGAATAGGCAAAGCCCTGTGGACTAACTTAGAGAATCAGAGAGTTGACATAGATGGGAAATGAATTAGTGCAGGATTATTCTTTCTCATACCAAATGAAAGCATGCTATTATACTGTTCTTTCCCATTCGACAAAGAGAAAATAAACACATATGCTGGACTATGAAGTACATATGAAGTCTCTATTGATTTGATCAAGCAAGGAAAGCATGTCTCTAACAGCAACTAAGTTTACCATAACTCACTACTACTCTTTAGTAAAAAAGTGTCTCTTAATGCTTAATAAAAATGATCATATTACATGGAATATAATAGAAACAACCACTTCTACACAACAAATTCACTCCAGCTATGTTAAGTGAAACTGGTTTAGTAAAAGATATTATTTAGCTTGGAGAATTTCATGAAGCCTAGAGAAAGTGTTTAAACCAAGATACATAATTGTCCTAATTGAGAAAGAGATGCTTCAGCTATGATAGCAACTGCTACAAGCAGTAAAGACTAAGGACTGCTACTATTACACATTCTGGTATCAGTAACAAATATGTGACAGCAATCTATCTGTGCTTTCATTGAAAGCTAAATGCCTCTTCTATCAACAAAGCCAGATAGAATGGAAGCTTCCTATTTCTCACCCTACTCAGTTTTGAATCAAATATGTTCACAGTGTTCATTATTAGAAGATCCAAGGTCGAATGCCTTTTCCCTGTTTAAAGGAAGGTTTGTGAGACAGATAAGGTTTGTGAGATATATAAGCCGGTCCTTTGTGAGATACATAAGCTTTACAATGTGGACATTTCTCCAAATATAGAATATCTATCATTAATTAAAAATCAAAAACAGCCATGAGTATGATCTATGTCTCTTTACATAGATGTAACTGGTTAAATAGGCAAGAGAAAGCTGAAAGCTAAAGCTAGAAGAGGGGAATCAAAATAAAACAAAATGTTTCTTTCTTTTCTTTTTAGAATAACAAAAATACTTTACTAAAACATAAGATTTACAAAAGTTTCCAGACAAGCCATACAAAACGTTCACAAGCTCTTTTTGAAGGGGAGATCTACACTTGACAATAAAGTCATACTGTATTAGTGAGTGCTATTTTCCTTTATGTTCCCTTTCTGGTTTAAACCATCAAGCTCATCCATCTACAGCATCTAATAAAGTTAGACTTGGCTGGAGAGCATAAATTAAACAACCAATTAACTATGTTTAATCAATGCAGTTAGATCACCCTAAAAGGGAGAAAAGGACCCTATAAAATTAAAATAAAACACTTTTCCCCTCAAAAAATAAAATAACATAATAAAGAAAAACACCCATAACCCTTCCAACTAACCCTGACAATTACCTTCATTCACAGTGCTTTATACTTAAACCCTGATGGGGAAATGAATAAAAGCAGTGTGTCATTGCTTTTAAATGATTTGCAACAATCCATATGATACTTCTAGTCTCAGCTCATGATTTACAACAGTGAATTAGGACAGGACATAGATTTGCTAATGTGTATTTAATCATCAAAGGACTGAAGATGCCTGGGATTTTATTCTGTAATGTTTCTATTAAGACTGTGTCCATTAATGCAAACAAAAAAGGAAGTCTTGGCAAAACAGGAGATGTGATGCCCATTTGATGAGTGGATCTATTTAAATATTATTCATGGCATATAGCCCAGTCCATGCTCTAGCTGTTTCTATGACTTGGGCTTCTCTGGTCTTTCTGTGCTTCTCTATCTCATTTGCAAATGAACCATCTGGATTAGGAGCACTTAACAAAGCCTGGATCCATAGCAGAACTGTGGGAATCTGCAGTGCTGGGGATCAATTATCTTTCAGTACATCTAACCATATTCTTCCCAACTTGTCTACATTAGTATAAGTTTTGATCACAAAACCTACTTTAGGTGCTGCCATTGAGTATTCTTCTGGAAGGACTAGTTCAAGTTTAAACCTCTCTGCCTCAAAGAACGGATTCTGGGGGCCAGCAGTGACCACATGAAAATAACAGGTATTATTTTCATTTGGTTCTGATTTAATGCCAGGAACTGGTTCTGCCAGCAAACTCTGGGTTTCCTTGATGATCCTGTGGGGAAACCTGGCCATCTTGTCAGATCCTGAGTTCAACTTCTGGTCTCAATCTCTGGCTCTGCTCATCACACACAAGAGTCAAAACAAAATGTTTTGAAAACACAAAAGAGTGGAAAACTTTGTCAATGGTAGACAAAATTGGGTGGAACAAGATGGTGGCTGAATGAGATCTTCCAGCAACTGTGACCCTACAGACATACAAATTTTAACAGATCTTTATGCAGCAAACTACCTTCACAGGAGCAAAACAAACTAGGTGAGAGATCTCAGTGCATGGGTTTAACATAATAAGAAAGCATGCATTGAAAAAAGCAAGAAGGAAAGAGTAGCTCAGGATGGCTTCACTCATCTTTAGGCAGTAGAGGGGAGAACAAGACTCCACCCTTTGGGAAGCAGGGCAGAAAATTTAGTACAGATCTTGTCTTGTTACCTCAGTGCAGGGCCTACTATGGTGAGATCCAACTCCAAACAGAAAAGAAAAGCCACTCTACCCCAGGCAGAGTTTACTGACAAAATCTCTAGAACTGCCCCAGCATCACTCAGACACCTGTATGTCAAAAGGACAGACTCCAGTTTTTGCCTATGACATTACTGATTCTGGAGTAGGCCTGTGGCACCACTACTCATAAAGACAATGTAGGTCTCTGCTACTGTGAGACTTGGCAGCCAAGGGACTGTCTCTCCCATCCATCCCCCAGCCTTTAGTAGAACAGCTAGCATTAGTTCATTGTTTGCAGATAGAGCCTCTGGACCTCAGGGACCTGAGGAAACCCCCACCATAGTGGGCTAGACTTGTGCTTCAGCCTGCATCACCTCCTGTTGTGGCATGGACCTTGGTGCATTACTAAGACCGTGAAGGTCCTTGTATCTGTAAGACTCATGCACCACCCAGCATGGTGTCAGTGTAGGTGGTCAAGAGACTGCCTTAGCTAACTCTACCCCAATCACAGGCAAAATGTTATAGAACATGACTCCATTTGGGGTAAGACAAGATAGTTAGCACAGGACTTTGCCTTAAAGCTCTGTGCCAGGCAGATGAAACCTAACAAACATTAGGAGATCCTCACAGCCCCCATCCCTAGGCCTACCTGTAGAGAGTCTCTAGAGCAGCCCAAGTGTCAGGTAGAGACATAATGCCCCCATCTATCAGAATTCCATTCTGTCAAGCATAGCCTGTGTCTGGTTGCAATGGAATTGGACAATAGGTCCACTTCAGCAGTGGGCAGCCCATAGCCATGTGGGCCTTGGCCCTACCTCACTGCTGGGATGGTCTCAGCAGTCTGAGAGCTCCGAGTAATACAGAGCATTGTGGCAGTAGTAACCATATGTATGACATAAGAGCCTGAGGTTGATCCATCCATGGTCATTCTACCAACAGCCAGGTGGAATCTCACAATATATAACCACAGGCTGGTGAGAGTGTAAAAGCCCTCTGGACCTACCCCAACTGAAGGAAGAAGTTTTCTGGGACATCCTACTTTTCAAAGGAATCCCCTAGTTCATGCTGAATAGTACTCCAACTACAGATTTGGAACAGACCTGGGTTTGGATGACATTCTAGTGCTGAAGCAGCAACATGTCAACAGCACAGTTCATGGCAAATTTGGACATAGGGTGCCAACTAGTGGAAATAGTGAAAGTAACTACAGGCTCAGAGAAAATAAGCAGCCTGCTTAAAATTTCTGAAAAGACAGGAACAAACCCAGATTACAAAAACTGGAATAAATACCTAATCCTTCAATGCTCAGATGATGTTGCACACCAAAAAGCATCAAGAACTTTCAGAGAAACATGACCTCACCTGCTAGTCAAAATGAGGTGCCAGAAACTGACAAGATATTAACCAGTATGGGTAAACAGATAAAGAATTTAAGACAATTTTTTTACCCACAGCTTTATTGAAGTGTGATTGACAATCTTGAAACCGTTACACACCAGGTAGGTATAACATTAGAGAAGAGGTTATCCATTTTAAAATAAGCAGCATGACCTTAAATCCCATGACCCAATCTACAGAGTATAGAGACCATTCCACCCCGTCCTTCAGGCCTTTAGATTTATTCTCTAGAATGGGTTTAGATAGAATGATTATTAACAGCTAATTAACTCAAATATGTATTTGTTACATTGTTTCCTTTGTGTTTTAAGTTTCTTCTTACTTTCTTTGTATATTACTTTCTGTCATCTCATGTTTTTAAGACCATGGAAATAATTTAACGATTTGAGCTATAGTGGGTGATTACTATTAAGTTTGAAAAATGTAATATTTTGATAATACTGTACTATAACTGTCACACAAACACTTTTCTGATGTTTTAACCTTGACTGTTGCAGTTCCTGACAAAATGACTAGAATCTTTACCCACATATTTACAAAGATCACCATTTTATAAGCCTCATGCATGCACAAAGTATTTATAATTGTCATGTCAGTTTTTAGCCCTAGCTATACACCGATAAGGATCCTGGCATGGGAAAATTTCTAATGTAAAAAACAGAGTAGAAAAAGAAATACAGGGAAAGAGAAGGAAGGAAGAATGGACACAAGAACTTATATGTGGAGAGCCGGGCATGGTGGCGCACCCTTGTAATCCCAGTACTTGTGAGGCTGAGACAGGAGGATCCGGGTTCGCGGCCAGACTCAGCTGTTTCGTGAGGCTCTCCACAACTTAGTGAGACCCTGTTTAAAAATAAAGAATAAAAAATAGGGCTGGGGGTGTAGCTCAAAGGTAGAATGCCCCTGGGTGGTGGTTCAATCCCCAGTTATGCAAAAAAAAAAAAAAAAAAAAAAAAAAAAAAAAAAAAAAAAAAAAAAAAAAAAAAAAAAAAAAAAAAAAAAAAAAAAAATATATATATATATATATATATATATATATATAATATATATACACACACACACACACACACATATATATGGAGAAGAAAACTAAAAAAATTATAACACAAAAATTATATTTTAGGGAAATGTGGAAAATATTACATGCATCAAAGTAGTATAGATGCTATTAAAATTAATAGAAAAAACTTTAGAGACTAAGAATGATATCTTGGTAATGGGATTGAAATATCAATAAAATGTTAGAAGACAATTTCAAAGAAATATTTCACAAAGTAGAAGAAAAGGAGAATTTTACAAAGTAAGATAATGAAAATTTAGGAAATTACAGTATAATTAAGACATGAATAGAATCTGAATACCAAGAGTTTCAGAAAGAAATGGAGAAAAAAAAAGATGGCAGAAAGTTATTTTTAAATCTTCTGAGGGGGGCAGGCAGCAGCCGGGCTCAGCGCCGAGGAGGTAGGCTGTGGAAGGGCAGGACCAGGAGCCTTGGGGGCCACCCAGACGCTGGGGACGGCGGGCCCCGGGACACAGCACCCCTGGCACCCTGCGCCGCACCCAGGCGGAGATCAGAACCGTGGGGCATTCAGCATGGGCACCCGCGGGTCTGGGGTCTGTCCCGGCGCATCGCCTCAGCGCGGAACTGCGACCGCCCAGAGCCTGAAGTGGGACGCAGCTTCTTGGCGGAGGCCTGGGCCTGAGGCGGGAGCGGAGGAGCTGAGCCCGGGAGGGGCAGGACGAGTCAGCGGGAGCCGGCGGGCCGTGAAGTGGCGGCCCACCATCCCCCCTGCTAGCCCTTCCCAACCAGCTACCTGCCATCTGGCCAGACTATCACCAGCCTGCGCCCCTCAGCAACCCGGGAAGATCGAGCAGGCAGGTCAGCCTCCAGGGATGGAAAAGTGAGCCTGAAGCAGATCGGCCGGGAGCCCAGCCTCTTGACT
>PVLC010008122.1:0-59734 GCA_004027655.1 Graphiurus murinus | reverse complement strand
CATCAGATTCCTTATCTGTAAGGTGAAGTTACATAGGTAGGTGGAGCTGCTGTGAAGGTTACATGCATGGCCTTGGTTCTGGTGTGTGGTCAGCATTGTTCACCACATTCCCGCTCCCCCTCCCCATCTTTCCTGTAAGAGGTGGTGATTCTTTGTAAACTAATGTGGTGTGTGACTTTGACCAGTATTTGTTGCACATCTTAACCTTCTCTAGTCTTAAAATTAGATCAGATGCTATGATTCAACTAATTCTCCAAGGAACATTTGAAAATTACTCTCATTACTCTGAAATATAATCTCATATAAAGTCTATTTAAATGTACAATGACATAATAAATTTGAACTAATGATCTTCATATATCTTTTCATGCATCTCAAATTACCAGTTGAATTTTGTAGTAATACCTAGGTAGTATTAGATATTGGGGCTTCTATCTGGAGGCCCTGGGATTCATCCAGTAACTTAGATATTCTATTCAGAAACTTGATGACTGTCTCTCACACGTGCTTGCTATCACTATCCACATTGTTAGAAATAGTTTTCATGTTACTTTCTTGTGACTTCATTGAGCTTTTTGTTATTTCCATATAAGAAAGCATCTCTCTGTAATTTAATGTGGCATGATGTTCTGAGCAGTATTGTGACTAATTTTGTAAACTTGAAGGGAGAAACACCTGTCATCAAGAATAGGGTATTCTTAGGCATTGGGTATAAAACCAGCCAAAACTATCCGTTTGAATCATTACCCATAACTGAGCTTCTCTAGATCTGGTTTCCTCTCTCTTGATCACATTTATGTCCCTTGAGCCTATCATGGTTGCTGAATTTTCAAACAGAGCTGTAGCAAGCATCCTTATTGAGAGAGCAATCTACTGGAGTGGGTTCTGTTAAATTTTGCTAAATACCATCATTAGCCAATTCTGGTGTTTGGGATAATGATTTTGGCTGAATGTGCTCAGGATTGTAGAGACTGGCTTTTCACTTTTTGGATTTGGAGGTGTTGGGGAAATCAAATGGGCGAGGATCTGAGAAAGCACAGAAAGCTTTGTGTTATCCTCTGGAGCTGGTGGTCCTCTAAGTGCTGCTGGGGCTCCACCCAGACCTCCAGTCTTCCTGGCCAGCCCCAGCCTTTGTGCATGTCACTTCTCAGAGCTTGCACTTGTCACTTCTTCAGAACACTGCTCTTGTGCTCTTGGAACCAATGGATGATTGGTATAGGATATTAAAGAGAATCTGCCCTGCCTCAAGTGGGATGAGTTCTGAGGTATAATTGTTGCTCCTGAGTACCCCTTCAGATCAGGAAGAGGATGAGACTTTTCTCGACTTCATCCCCAGACCAGTTATTCCCAGAAGCACTTTCTTAAGGACCCTCTTGCACATGAGTCCCTCATCTCAGGATTTGCTTTTAGGAAAGGAGATGGGAAACATTAATTAATGCATAATTAAACCCATGACAATATTAACAGAAAATATTAAGAAAGTATTATAGATATAACCTTGGTCCCTATGTGTCATGATCCAAGAATAAAAGTAGAATCTAGGGCTCAGGGTCTGGGAATACAGGTGGGGTGAGTGTCCCATTGGGTGGGGTATTGCCAGGTATTAGTGACTTCCTTTGTGTGTTCTTGGCCTAAGAAGGTCTTAGGGTCTTCAGTCTAGAGCAGGCACTACTGGCTTGTGCTGGGTAAGGCAAAATATAGCCAGCTTTGGGGAAAAGGTCCCTAAAGAGAAAGGGCTGTGTTGAAAGTACCAGCCAGAAAACCTAGGTACTATGTAAGTGATCACTGTGTGACTTTGGGCAATTAATTTTTTTTTTCTTTAGATGCCCCTTCTCCTTTACTTGAAACCACACAAAGTTGATGGCTATGTTCAAATTCAACACATATTTGCTGTGCGGGCTCAGTGATCTCTATTTAACTCTCATAAAACTCCATGGTATGAGTAATAGTGCCCCCATTCCTAAGATGAAGAGATTATGGCTCAGAAAAGGAGTAACTGTCTCAGGTCCTTGATCAAGTAAGAGCCTAAATTAGAGTTTTATCTACTTGTGATGCAATGGTTAAGTGTGAACTAATCGTCTTCGCTATTTGTTTTGTGTTTGAAGGGCTTTGTATACAATTATGTAAATATAAACATCATTACACAATATATATGTAGTTTATCTATATGCAATATGCATGCACACACATATTGTAATATGTGAAAGTGTTTAAGAAATGGGTGTTGCAATAGCCATTGGTAAAATCTTTTGATGGCTTTAGTTTCAAAATTAAGTAGGGGGTAATTATTTCATATTGTAGAAATAAATGAGACAGCTAGAGAGGAAGTGCACGCTTTCAGCCACAGGTCACAAAATGCTGTTTGCTGACTGAATTTTCGAATATCAGTAAGTAGATACTTAAATGTTTCACAAGAGGACATTTCTTTAGGTCTTTCTTACTATCCTTGGCCACTGTGGGGACAACTGGGCAGGTGAGTGGCAGGAGAGAGGCACTCTGAGAGTTCTTGCAGAGATCATCTAATTCCATGCTTCTCCACCTGGGAGTCTCATTGGAATCACCTGGGAGAGTTAAATCTATCTATCTATCTATCTATCTATCTATCTATCTATCTATCTATCTATCTATCATCTGTCACATATAAATGTGTGTGTCACATGTAATTGTGTGTGTGTGTGTGTGTCTGAATATTCCAAACAGATCTCAGAGCAATTAAATTGAGGGTCTTAAAGGTGAGGTTCTGGTGTTTTTAATTTCCAAGATGACTCTCATGTGTTGACAGGGTCAAAGACTTCTAATCAAAGCCATGTCTCTATATCTATTTCTCTATGCTTACATCTTTCTAATTTTAAAAGACTCCCAAGAAAATCAATTCCATTTATTTTAAAATGATAAGCATAATTTTGTCATGTAATAAATATCCTTATAAGGAATTAATTTGCAATGCAAATTTACTTTTTGGGGGTAGTAGGACTTGCATCTTTAAACATTTGGTTAATAATTGTTTTGCCATGTTTTTCTCTCCTCTAGAAATTCAAATTTTTAATTTTTTCTATTTTCATCTTTTTTTTCTTTCCTCATTATATGTAGTATCCTCAAGGCTGAATCATAAAGATTTACATATGGAAAGGGATGTTGAGATTCACTGCTACCCAGTTAAATAGCCTCCAGCCACATGTGGCCACTGAGAGCCAGAAATGTGTCTGCTCCAAACTGAGATAAAGTACTGTATAGATGATATTTTGAAGACCTAATAAAGTAATTGAGGCTTTTACCCTTAATAACTTATTTTATGTTGATTCTATTTTGAAATTATATTTTTATATACATTGAGTTAAGCAAAATATATTATTAAAATGAAAGTTACCTTTTCTTTTCTCTTTCAGCTTTTTTTAAATGTGGCTAATAGAAAAATTAAAATCATATGTTTGTGGCTGGAGTTCTATCTCTATTGGGCAGAATTTCTGTATACTATATCTTCAGTCAGAAGTGAGACAACTCAACAGAGAGAGAATGAGCTCTGTGTTTGGAACCTGGCAACCCAATACTCAGCTCAGAGTTCTCTGTTCATTCTTCCAGGCTGCTGGCATCTTTGGTTTGTGTTAACTGTTAACAGAGTTGGCATCACTTTTTCTTGTGTTTTTACTTCCCTAACACCTTCACATTTTCCAGTGCAATCACCTTCCTTTGAGTCAGGTTGTGTTCCTGACTTCTGTAGGATTAAACTGCACTTGACCATCAGACCTTTGTGCAAAACATTCCACTTTATTCTTTCCTGAGGTTGGTAAACTTGCTTCAATCTCCTAAACTCTCTCACAAAACCATTCCCATCAGCTTATTCATTTTTCTTTGGCAAACCACATGCATTATGGGGAGAGAAAAAGGTTTTCTTTGACTATTGCAGAGTATTTTCTCTGTAATATTTAAGTTTGGCATTTCTGGATGATGCCTAATTATGCATGCACATATACTATTTCAGTAGGAATGACCTAGGCGATACGAGCCTACTTGACTTTTCCATTTTGAGTGATGACTCCCATTGAATATTAGGATTGTGCTTTACTTCTTCTTTAGTATGTATTATTTTCCATTGTGAAAGTAACATGCTCATTAAGAAAAGCTTGGAAAATGAGAAAAAGTCATCAAAGGAAAAAAATGTCATCTCCTCTTCTACAAGCCAAAAAGAATCAGTTACTATTTTCTTTCTGCTTTTTCTTCTATGCCAAGTTTTCTTAGAATTATGTATGTATATTTTTATCTGTTTATTTTTACTTCAAATCATTATCATTTTCCATGTCTTTATATGCACATAACTTTTAAGGGCTGCATAACATTCCATTGAGTGCATGTTTCCTAATTCATGGAATCATTTGTCCATTATATAAATGTTTTATCTGCTTTCAATTTTAAAATGTAATTTCTTGATCTTTCTAAATTGACGAAGTTACCTTTTCCAAAAGACTTTGCTTTGTGACATATTCATGAAAATCACTTAGAATGATTACACAAACCTACTATTTGCTATACTAAGTAACTAGAACCTGGAGCATTATTGTTCAGTCTACTGACAAGAAATTTCATCAACACATCCAGGATTCAGGAGTGAGTAAGACCAAGTTGGGTATATTGAAAACCTGGGAGGTTTCAGTTTCATCAAATTTGGGAGTTTTCTGGGTAGATGACTGTTAGAACCCCAACAAGTTCTGAGTTTATCTTTTCTTAATCATAACACAAGATGAAAAAAAAATATTCAAAATGGTCTGCCTTAAAAATATATTAGGAGCACGTGTAAATCTCCAAACAGCAGTATTTTGAAATAGTTTGAATATAAGTTTTACATTATAATGACATCAGTCCTGGTCTGTAGAGTTTCTGTGGTAGATTTGGACAGTAATTCAGATCAGATCCTTTGGGCGGCTACAAAGGAGCTTTCTTTGTCTTGCCAGGTAAGAGTATGTAGATCAAAGGTAATGAGATCTATCAACATATTGCTGAATTCTTGGGAATAACTTACCCAGGAAGGGGTATGGGATAGTTCTTTGTATGAGGCATTTCCTTCTGCTAGGTTTTATTCAAAGTTCCAGTCTTGGGTAAGAGTAGATTATTATTCTTATTAAACAGGCTCTTGAATTTTTTGAGCACCTGCAACAAAAAATATCAAAGACTATTGAATTTGGTTCATCTGCAGTGAATGCACATCAAGTATGTCTGCATGTGACTTATAAGTGGGAGAGTTGGACTCTCTTGAACCTTGGGAAGAGTGATGCATGTTTATTGAGTTATCTCATTTCAATTGTAAGTTTGCAATCAAAGCAGGACTTTTGTGGTTAAATCCAGGGGAGAGGACCAACTCTTTGAGATTTTTCTTTTTTCTTTCTGTTTTTTTTTTTTTTTTTTTTTTTTTGTGGTACTTGGGATTGAACCCAGAGGCATTCTACTTCTGAGCTATACCTCAGCCCTATTTTATTTTTTAATTTGAAACAGGGTCTCATTAAGTTGTGGAGGGCTTCACTAAATTGCTGAGGCTGGCCATGAACCTGTGATAAACTTGCAATATTCCTATCTTAGCTCCCCAAGTAGTGGGATTATAAGCATATGCCACCATGCCATCTGAGATTTTTCTTTTATAATCTCCATCCTGCCCATATTATTTTTACATATGATTATACCAGTGGGTCTAGGGAACAGCTACTTAGGGTCTACATGAAGAGATCTGCAACTCTGAAAGGAAACTTTAAGGAGAAAAAGACTT
Organism: Graphiurus murinus; assembly: GCA_004027655.1. Taxonomy (NCBI): domain Eukaryota; kingdom Metazoa; phylum Chordata; class Mammalia; order Rodentia; family Gliridae; genus Graphiurus; species Graphiurus murinus. Next base: position 53,982 of record PVLC010008122.1, on the reverse strand, counting down.
GATAATTCTTTTTTAAACAATGTTAATGAAACACACGTTCATAGTCTTAAATATCAATGAGTTCAAAATCAAATGAATGGGAGTTGTCTTAAGTGCTGTTTGGGTGCAGTGAAAGTTCAAAAGAAGAATTAATTTCTAATTCATGCTGATAACTTACAATGAAAGTGCTTCATAAATAGTTTCACTCTCAATAAACTATTTTCAGTTTCCTAAGCCTTGGAGTGATCATTTCTTGGGCAGTTTCTGCTTGTCAGCTTTGCAGATGGGAGGGTCCATTTGCCAATGGGCTGGTTTCTGCTTGAGAGCCATGTGATTGTTATAGTTCTTATAAACAATTTTTTCATTGTGATCAATTATTATATTGCATGGATACAATTTTTTAAAGGTTAAATTTCTAAATGGTGACTATTTCCCCAAATGAGGTGTATCTTGAAATAACAGGAAATTATAACACTTTCAAAGCTCTGCACATGCATTTTCAGTGGCATCCCTTAACTTCTTTTTAGTTTATGTAACCCAGATGTCAGCTGCTCCCTTTTTCTCCTGAAGCTCCTTCAAAGAGCCCACTCATATAACTGCCTTACAGAGTGATGTAGAGTTGACTGCAAGTTTTGTGGAGAAGAGGACTGAGGAGGTGAACATCATCTTCCCCTTGGCAAATGATGATGAAGCCCTACAGTTTTCTCCCTCCAAAGTTCTCCTCTGCTTCTGGCCATTTAAATCTCTCCTCCCACTTACCATTCAATGTAGATGGCTCCCATCTCTCTCTCTAGCCGGGGCTCCTTGTATTTATCTCCCTTTTATCACTTAATGTAGTTTGAGTCTTCCTCACCTCTGAATGCAAATCCACTGCTGATACTTACCAAAAACAGCAGGCTCTTTTGTAACTCTCATGCACTTATCTTAGATGGCAATAGACATAAAAAATACATCAAATTTAGCTGGGTGCAGTGGCACATGCCTGTAATCCCAGTACTTGGGAAACTGAGACAGGAGGATAATAGGTAAAGGCCAGTCTAAGCAATTTACTGAGAACTAACTGAGATCCTGTTTCAAAAGTAAAAAATAAAAAGGGCTGAGAGGGTGGAGTCCCTCTCATGTCCCACTTTCTCCCTAGCTTCCACAGATTAGGGAGAACATACGATTTTTTACTTTTTGTGACTGACTAATCTCACTTAGCATAATGTTTTCCAGTTCCCTCCATTTCCCTGCAAAGGACATGACCAGACTTTCTTTTGGAAATCTAAACCTAAACCACAAAGGCCTCGGAGATGTTAAAACATTAACTTAAAAAATATAATCTTAAGATCTTCGTGTCTGAAAGCTAAAAGAGATCATACTTTGTAGTGAATAGATTTTGTTTCAATCAGAGCACAAAGGTTGACTATACCAAACCAGTGTTTTAAGAGCCTTTGATTAACTGAGGCAGGAGCCTAAGATGGCACTGCCCTACACCCACCATGTAGAGCCCAAGCTGTGTACCTGTCACATGGGAGCAGTTAGAGGAAATCAGGCTTAGGAAAAGAAACTGAAACCTAACCCAAGCTGGTTTCTGGGTCTCATCTAGCTGTGCCTGTCCTCCTGCAACAAACTTCTTAGTCCTCATCAATTTTTCCTTGCAGAAAATGTTTACTACAGTAGTATTTTGCTTAGACTTCCTGAAGTAATCTCAAAGGGCTAATTTCTTACATGCATTTAAAATTTATGTATTTATCTGTAGTAGGTAGAAAATAAAAAAAATCAAAGAAGTATAAATGAAATATAAAAGTTCCTCTTGATCTCATTACCCAGATCTGAGTAAACTACAATTAATTTGTGAATCTATTTTATTGCTCCTTCCTCCATTCTCTTTGCTTTTTCCTCTCTACTTCTCTATACAAAATTCATTTTAAGACAGCTGAGACTCTACTGTGTCCTACTGTTGTGGTTGAATGCCCACCCTACTCCCTTATTTGGAAAGAAGAGTCTTTGCCAATGTAATTGAGATCTTGAGATAAGATGGTTCCTTTTAGGGTGGGTCTTAAACCCAACCACAAGTGTCTTTATAAGAGAAGGGGAGGGACGAAGAGACAGAAAAGAGGGTAATGTGAGCCAAGTATGTAATTCTAGAACTCAAGAGTCTAAGACAGTAAGATGGCAAGGTTTGAGGCCAGCCTTATCAACTTAGTGAGACCCTGTCTCAAAATAAAAATAAGACCGGGGTTGTATCTTGGAGGTAGAATGCTCCTGGGTTTAATCTCAAGTAACACACACACACACACACACACACACACACACACACACACACACACACGTGAAGGTAATGTGAAGATGGAGGCAGAAATATAGCTCTACACTGAGGAACACCTGAGGCTACAAGAAGTTAAGAGAGAGGAAAGGAGCAGGTCTCCCCCGAGAGCCTCTGGATGGATTGCAGTCTTGTAGACACCTTGATTTAGATTTCTCACCTCTAGAACTGCAACAAAATCTAGGTCTGCTATTTTAATCCACATAGACTGCAGTAATTTTTATAGCAGCCCTAGGAAACTAGTAATAACTTGTTTTTAGTGTTTCCTTGAGAAGTTCTATGTTTGTTCATTCTTTCACTTAACAGACATTTATTAAATGCCTAATGTGTGTTAGGCAGAGTGCTATATGTTGGGACTACAGAGTTAAATAAGTCATAATCTCTTCCTCAAATATAATACTATCATACCTATTTGGTACATGATGAGGTTTATCTCTAGAATTGCCATGATACTATCATATTTCATTGCTTTTACTCACAGGTAAGGCATGTGAGCAAAATGATTCATCTCATTAGGAATGTACAGTTTTTGATTTTTTTTTTCTTTTTGTCAATACACAGGCTCTGTAGACAAAACAATGCCAGGTGGTGGAAAACCGTGGTGGGATTTGGGAGCCTGGTGCTTTGACTCTGTAACTCAAGAAGACATTGGATCACTTTAAACTTAAGCAGTGTTCTAAAAAACTAAGATCCGCTTTCTTATTTCATGTTAAACGATGTTCTGATTCTCTCTACTTTTTGATCTTTGGCAAGGGTTGGATATTTAATACTAGGAAAAAGAAATGACAGAGAAGATAGCATGAAAAGTAAGAGTAGTGGTCTATACATTAGGTCTAATGACTTAACTGGGAAATGTTGGAACTGTGAAAGTGATATTGTCAGCAACATATAGAAAGAAAACCCTGATGGTGGAGTTGCAGACCAGTTGTGAAAGATAAGGAAGAAAAGGAAAATGGAATTGAGAGTGATGCTGAACATTGCAGAAGGAATAAGATAGACTCTAAGTAATGGAGAAAGAACAAATTTTAAAATTGATAGTATATGTAAGTGGAGAATATATGGGTCAATAAAGTATGTTTTCTATAATCTTTGGAAAATAAATGAGCGCTTCTTCACAATAAATATCTGTTGAATTTTGAATTTGTCTAATATCCCCAGTGTTAAACGCAGTTTTTGGGATTTGAAGGGGGAAAAAGAAAAGCTAAGTACTGTAATAGAATTGAGATTAGTAAGGGTTCTTTAGGGAGGAGAGCACATACATGGCAGTAGAGATTTAAGGGGCTGTGTTGGCATCAGGCGGCCCGTTTCATTCAGACCATCTAGGTGTGCTAGGGCTTAATCAGTGATACACAGAAGATGTTTTACAGGGGCACTGGGGCAGAGTGGCAGGGATTCGTGCATACCAGTCACCCATCTGCTCATCTGATTCACACTATTATAACACTTTTCTGTACCAGCCACTATGCTAGGTACTCAGAATAGAGGTGTTATTATGACTCGTTTTCCTTCCTTCAAAGAGCTAGTGTCTAGGGCAAGAGGCGGACAAATACAGGGACTATTATTTTATAGCAGAATGTGCAGTGATAGAGATAGCACAAGATGCTCTGGGTACACACACTGTGGGCATCCTAATGCAAGTCTTGGGAGGCTGGTGGCAGATATATCATTATTTCAGAATAACCAACAAAAGGCTTGGCCCTCAGCAAAGGTCTATTGTTGAACTAACTGAATGGTGGGGATGGGCAGGGGGAGTGGAGGAAAACCAGAGAAGAGTCCAGGCCATAATGGATAATTAGCTCTTCACAAGTTTGTTTCAGAAGGAGGCTGAGAACATGTTGGATGGAAAATATCAATAGATAAATCCACCCTCTCTCCACCCCTCTCCCGTCTTTCCAACTATGTGCTTTGGTGAAATGCAGTTGAACCATGAGTGCCATCTTCACATGCAGGCTGCTCATTGTAAGACTATTGATGGAACAGCAGTGAGAATCTCTGTTGTGAAGAGCCGATCAGCCTGGTGACAGGAGGCTGGGGACTGTTTCTAGCTCTCTCACTAATTGGATGTGTGACTGAGTTTTCTCATCTATAAATCCAGGGAGTTGAATATCATTCATTGCTAAGCTCTTCTTTTTCTACACAGCAGAACCCTTTCTAAATGAACTCTTAGATGGAAGTCCAATATATAGAATAGGCACACATTCTGCTGCTCAGGATGAAATTGGTGTGGGGGCATTCAGAGAGGTGCCCTCGACTGTCTCTTTTGGTAGCTTGAGGGGCTTCTGTGAATGCCATTGGACTTAACAGTACTTCCCCAGATGGGGTATGAGGACTTCCTAGGTCTGAATCACTCTATGTGCAGATTGGCAGGCAGGTAATTCCCAGACCTCCTGAATCAAGATTTCTGGATCTGGGACCTGGATCTCTATTTTTAACAAGCATCTCATGGAATTCTCATATACAGAGAAGTTTGAGTACTTTTGAGCCAGATATTTCAAGGTCCCTCTCAGCCCTTAAATACCATGATCCTCTTCAGCTTTGTCGTGGTAATGAAGAGCCAAAGAAGGGAAGTCAGTGACTCTACAGAGCCAAAAGACTGAACAGGAAGTGAGAGGTTGGAAATATAGGGATGAATATAATGGTAATGATGGTTCAGAGGATAGTGGGAAAGGAAAGTCACATGTATGACAGTAAGTTACAAAGTGGGTTAGGGAAAGAATATGAAGTTTAACCATAGGATCTTCTAGCAATGGGAATATTATATTCCAGATGGAAGACACTGTAGAGAAACATTCTAGGAGGCAACTCAGAGGATGAGGCTACCAGAGTTAATGCCCTGGCCAGACACTCCCACAATCCTATGTGCATCTCTCTTGTTGCACATGGTGTCCTCATGGTTTCCTTGCCTTTCATTTATTTGTCAATATTTATTGAGTGCGTATGGTGTCCTAGACATTGTTTTATGTGCTAGAAATGCAGGTAAACCCAAACAGACATGATCTTTGCAATTTTGGAGTGTAGTGTCTAATGGGGGAGGGAGGTAGATTTAATAAGATAGTCATCTTAGGTAGAGTGTAATTGCAACACAAGGCAAGTGCTGCTAAAGAAATGAATATAGAACCCAGGGGCATTCTATCTCTGAGCTACACCCCCAGCCCTTTTTAATTTTAGTTATTTTGAAATAGGGTCTCACTAAGTTGCTGAGGACCTCACTAAGTTGCTGAGACTGGCCTTGAACCTGAGATCCTTCTGTCTCGGCCTTCCAAGTACTGGCTCAGATTACAGGTGTGGGCCACCTGTGGGCTTAAAGAATTTTTTATTTTTTTTATGTGTGTGTGTGGGGGGGTGGTAGGTAGTTAGGTGAGGCAGCTTAGGAATGGGTTCTTTGGGGAGGTAGTAAATTTGAGCTGAAAACTTAAGGATGACTAGAAGTTAACCTGGCAAAGGTGACAAAGGAGGGAGCCAGGAGAGGAGAAAGAGAATTTGAGACAGAGGGAACAGTATGTACAAAGGCCCTGTGGAGGGAGGGATGCTGGTGATCATGAGTGATTGAGTTGTAGAAGCCCAGAGAGGAAGTCCAAGAGAAGCAGAGAGAGGCCAGACTTTGCCAGGTCTTCAAGAGTGTGGGAGTTTCCTCTAAGAACAGAGGGGATACACGGACAGGTTTATCTTTGGAAAATCTCATTCCTGCTCCATTGAGAGAAGCCAATGCAGAGAGGCCAGGGCAGATGTAGGCAGGAGGTGGCTACCTTTTGCCATCTGTTGTGACCTTTTTTGTTTGTCTGTTCTCATTACTACTTTGAATTACTTGAGACTGACACTATCACTGTACTTCAGTCACCAACTGAATATAGTCCAGCATGCAGTTGATAGTCAATAATTATATGTTGAGTGAGCAAAATGCAATTAAGCAAGTTAATAATATCATGTCCCAGGCTAAAGCAGAAAGTATTTTGTAGGTATTTCCCCTCATTCTTCCCTGCAACTAATCACAGGACAAGGGCAGGCGTCCATACCCTGCATGTTTTGTGCACATTAGTGTCTGCTATCATTGCCACTTTAGTGTGTGGGGTCCTTGGATACCAAATATCTCTTTAATCCTTGTGTTCTATGTCACTGGGAGTCATTTAGCAAGGCCACTCCTTAACATGGAAAAATGTCTGATGTCACCTAATGGGCTTCCTTTCCTGAATGAGCAGAGTGTAGCAGAGTGCTTGAAGCAGTACTTACTGCTTCATTCACAGTCTCCCCCAGGTTACAGCATGTCAGACAAAACTGTGAGTCTGGGCAGCTCCAGGAGTGAGTAGCAGAATTGGCTTGCTGGGATCTGCCGCAGGCCTTTCCCTCCCAGTTGTACTTTCCAGATGGCCTGGCTAGTGAATGGTGTGCACCCTAGCCTCACCTGGCCACCTTGCTCCTCTCTGGGTATTTGTGTTCAGATGTGTGCTTACACTGCTAAATTTAAGGCTTCCTTTTCCAATCCAATGCTCCTCTGGCTGGCTGGCTGAGAAAATCACATGCGGAGAACTGAGAGGCGCAGGCAGGGGATGGCGCCCTTACTTCTGGAGAGTGGTCTGGAAGCCATATGAACTGTAAATAGTTTTAAAATGTAAAAAAAAAAAAAATATATATATATATATATACATAAAGTTTTTTGCCAAAAGTGAGGAGCCCAAGGTTTTTTTTTTTTTTTCTCCTCTTTTCTTTTAGACTCAATTATTAAGTGTCTGTTGGAAATTACTGGCCTCTACCATAAGATCTGTTTACTGTCTCTATCAGCTCTGGAGGACTCAGTTCTGCAAACACTGCTTCCTTAGAAGTAGGTTTAGGGATCCCAGTTCCATGTGTTAAATTGGGTAGATGTTTTTAAAGGAAATATGCCATCTTTCATATAATTCCTTCTGAAACTTGGGTGAAACAAATAGGTTAATATTTTTAAAAAAATACTGGAGCCTAAATCTCCAGTAAGAGCATGGTACATAAAAAATAGGAAAAGCGACACAGCTTCCTTCATTTGTACACCATCAGATAACTAATGCAGTATGTCACTTCTCACTTAAGAAATATTTTTCAGCAAATAAATGTCTTATTTTCTTTATTGGACTTTCTCTTTTTTTTTTTTTTTTTTTTTGCGGTACTCAGGGGCATTCTACCTCTGAGCTACACCCCCAGCCCTATTTTTTATTCTTTATTTTGAAACTTAGTCTCACTAAGTTGCGGAGTGCCTCACTAGGTAGCTGAGGCTGGCCGCGAACCCGGATTCTCCGGTCTCAGCCTCCCGAATGCTGGGATTACAAGCGTGCGCCACCACGCCCGGCTTGGACTTTCTCTTTTTATACCTGATCCATCATTATGGAAAGTAGTTTCAAAAGACTGTTTTCTTTTTTGTGCCTTTGGTCTCAATTTTTCTTGGTGCTGAGGCACAAGGTGCTGTCATACTTTCTCTTCATACTTGGACTACCAGGGACACTCTTTTCATTGTATTTGGGGGAATATTTCTCTTTCCTTTGCCCTTTCTCTCTCATTCCTCCTCCCTCTTCTCTTCTCTTTTTCTTTCTCTGTATTAGAAATTTTGTCTTTGCTCTGGATCTCTTTTCTTACTTTTCTTTCAAGTATGAAGAAGCTAGAACACTGGAATTGAGATATAAACAATGATATGAAGACAATATTCAACAGAGACCCTATTAAATAGAGACAATTTTAAAAAATTGGATGGCTAAGAATGTAGGGGTTAGAGTTTATGTGAACGAATATGCAAAGGACTGTAGCATAAGTACTTATAATTACCATGTAGATTTGTTGACATTCAGTTTTAGACCTGGTACCGATGCTGCCAATCTAGGCTAAGTTCTACTCCTATCTACCTTATTATTGGCCACCATCCCTGGTACAAAATCTCCTAATTATCTAAGTTGAAAATAAAGTTGCCAGTAGTGGCTCTTATAATTAAAGAAGAAATTTAGAAGAGAGAAGATAGCTCAAATTTAGATATATTTTTTACAGATTGTAAATAAGACCAAAAGCCTTGAAACTCTTTGATAGGTGGAAAGCAGAGAGGCTTGTGGGGAATGGGCTACAAAGCAGAAAAACTTCTGCTGGTCTGTCATGGCTACAAAGCAGAAAAACTTCATCCAAAGCTAGGTGGAGTACACATGTAGAGTGTTTTTTTAGAAAATAGCTAAAAGGGCAACTTTCTGGTAGGAAGGTTTTATCTTCCTGATGGAAAAAATCAGAGTCTATTGCAGCCCTACCCCCCCTCCCCCTTCACAAATCATAGATATATTCAGGGAGTGGGCAAAAAAAAAAAAACCCAAAACCAAAAAACCAAACACAAAAAACCAAAAACTTAACAGAGGTTGGCATTTGAGTAATGAGTAATAAGTGATTTGCATTGGAGATCCTATATCATTCCTCTTATTTACCTAGTATGAGAAATAGAACCACCATTGGATATACCAATCCTTGGTCCAGGTCAATGGGACATGGGGCACCAAAAGTTAGGTTTAAGAGACCTGCTGTGTCTGGGGATAGTGGGTTCATGTGGGCACTCCAGTTTATGACCTAGGTTAGAGCAGGGGAAAGGTTGTAACTTCTGCTTACACCTGATCCTTTTTGCTTGGATTGGAAAAACTGATAGTGCCTAGCAATGTAGTCAGCCTGGTTGAGGCCATTTGAATTATTGTGCCAGCACTAGTAAGACCAGACACATCATGGCTGCTCTGAACAAATCTTTAGTCTGTCTTAGATCCTCAAGTACTGAGTACTGTGTATCAAAGATGACTAATGCACCATTCCTGGTTTCCTGACTAAAATTTAGTGGAGGAGAGAGAAAACAAATAGATAGTCACAAAATAATGTCTGTGATTATGAAAGCGTTTGCCAGCTACTACAGAAGTACTGAACAGGAGGTACTTAGCCTAGTCTGGGGTTGTAGAAGGCTTCCTAGAAGAGGTGAACCTTTAACTAAAATGAATCAAATAAAATGTTAAAAACCCAGAAAAGTAAAAATGTTTACTTTTTAGAGAAAAGTATTTCTTCTTGTGTTAGTTTGTTCTTGCAAATATGTATATATGCAAAAGCCCATGCAATTTATACAATTTTGTATTTTGCTCTTTTCTTTTGCTAAACCATATATGGATTACTTAAAAACATATTTTAATGGCTGTATAATAGATATGCTGTAATTAGTCATTCCTCAATTGTTAGATAATTGTTTCTGATTTTTTTCTAAATACTTCTCAGAGAAACATATTTCAATGTAAATTTTATGTGCATCTCCAATTATTTCTTTACAGATATATTTCTAGGGAGTCTAGACACAAATAGGAGTTTATTTATTTATTTTTTGGGTGATACTGGGGATTGAACTCAGGGGCATTCCACCTCCGAGTTATACCCTACCCCTTTTTTGATTTTTTATTTATACTAGGTTGCTGAGGTTGATCTTGAACCTGCAGTCTTCCTGTCTCAGCCTCTCAAGTACTGTGCATCATCATGCCTGACTGGGTCTTAATTTTTTTAAAGATTCTTAATACATATTGTTACATTGCTTTTCAGGAAGTTTGCTAATTTATCCTGGTATCAGAACAAATGAAAGTATTTTTCCTACAGTATCATCACAATTTTGAGTATTATCTTAAAAAAATACCTAGGCCAATCTGATAAGTTTGAATAGGTGTCATGTTGCTTTAAAAATTTGTTGATTTCTAGTGAAGGTGGCTATGTTTTCCCAAATCTTTATTAACTACTTTTATTATTTCTCTTTTATTTGACTTGTAAATTTATATTGTTGGTCTATAATATTTCTTTGTGTTCCACTTGAGAATATATTCTAAATTTTGTCTTCTAATAAATCTCCCTAGTGGGAAACAATGACATCCTTTTGTTATATACAGAGAGACTGCCTTAGGGTCTCTGCTGGGATAGTGTGCTGGTTGAATGATGTTTCTCTAAGCAGTACTGGGCTCTGCTAAGCCATCCATATTTCTGCCAGTTTTCTTTCTATAAAACAGTGCAGTTCAAGCCAGGCATGATGATGCATGCCGGTAATCCTAGTACTTGGGAGACTGAGACAGGAGGGTCACAGGTTCAAGGCCAGCTTCAGCAAAAAATAAAAAAGGACTGGAGGTGTAGCTCAGAGGTAGAAGGCCCCTATGCTTAATCCCCAGTAAAAACACACACACCCACACACACACACACACACACAGACACACACACAGAAAAAAGAAAAACAACACCAACAAAAACAAAAACAGAGAAGATCACAATACATTCCTATTAAAAACTCTTTAGTAACTTTCCTACCAATTCCTTAAGACCAAAATCACCTATTCCAGTAGTCTCTAGTTGTCCTTCTAACATAATTTTCATTCACACTGAATGACTTGCTTTTTAAAAATCTGCAATGCATTCTTTCCCTCTCCCTCCCTTATTCATTAGGGCTCAACTTCCATATTACCACCTCTGGGAATTCTCCCAATACTTACTTTAGGCAAGTAGAATGGTCATACCTGTGTGCTCCCACGGCATGTTGCCAATGTCACCAGGGGTCAGGGAAGCACAGCACTTGGGAATTTAGCACATCTCAGGTGCTCTTTCTTGACTGCCATCCGATTCAGGACACTGCTTGAAATACTGTGAACACTCAGTATTTGTTGAATTCAGCAGACTCTGCTAGCCCTTTTAACCAGCAATGTACACCTGTGGCACAGATCCCTAAGAAGAAACTGGAGTACCCTCTCTACCAAAACTAGATAATACTTTTGCTCTCTAAATTGTTATCCTTTTTCCTGCAGTGATCCATCCTGACCCTACCTTCTTGCCATACTTTGCAGTTATCTCTGCTACACTTTCTTAGGACTTGCCCAGTAAGAGTACTCATGTGAAACTGTCACTGAGTTCAGATCTAGAGCTAACTGTGCTTAGTCCACAGTATGAATGACTGCATAAATAAGTACTGCACCTAAATATGCATTTGACAAATATGTGTTGAGCTCCTAATATATGCCATGCAGTGTCTTATTAAGGATACAGAAATGAGCAGGTTAGACAAATCCTTGCCCTAATGAGCCAATTTTCTTGTCAGGAAGATAGACAATAAATGAAATATAAATAAATAACGTGATTTCAGATAGTTATAAGTGCAACAAAGAAAATAAAATAGGATAGAGAAGGATGGGATGGGAGGTATGGAAAGATGATTTTAAATAGGTTGCCAGAGAAGGCCTCTTAAAGAGGTGAGATTTGATTTGAGAGGGAGCTGGCCATGCCAAGAGAAAAGGGACAGCAAGAATATAAGACCCAACCTGGAAGTGAATTGGACAGTAAGATTTCCACTGTGACTGGAGTATTGTGATAAAGGAGAGTGCCGAGGGACTGGCAAGAGTTAATTCTTGTCAGTGCTGGTAGAGAATTCAAATTTTATATTAAGTGTGATCAGAAACAATTGGAAGCTTCTAGACAGGAAAATGGTATAACAAAAACAATTTCTCCGGCTTCTATGCAGACGTGGACAGCAGAGGGAGGTAAGGGCAGAATGAGGGTGGCAAATTTTGTTTCCTCATGTTTTCTAGGTGGCATGGTGATGCCATGAACTTGGGAGGTAACAGTGAAGGATATAAGAAGAAGCAGGACCCTCTATCTATCTATCTATCTATCTTCATCATTATCATCATCTATCATGGATTTCAAACACATGCATACACACACACACACAGTACACACACACACACACACACACACACACACACACACACACACACCAGTACAATGAATCTTCATTTGTGTATTACCTCCTGGCAACCACCATGACCTTTCTGCTATTTTTGTACTCATACTCACATTTTCTTTTCTAGGGCATTTCATTCTGTTTTTGTGGTAGGTACTGGGGGTTGAACCCAAGGTCTTTTTACCTCTGAGCTACACCCCCAGACCTTTTTGTTTTGTTTCATTTTGAAACAGGGTCAACCTGTGAGGTTGCTGAGTCTTGATACATTGCTGAGTCTGTCCTTGAACCTGCAATCCTCCTGTCTTAGCCTCCTAAGTGCTGTGATTACAGTTGTGCACCACTGTACATGGTAGAAAAAGTTTGTGCCTGGCTTTTTCTAGGGTATTTTAAAAGCAAATCCTGGATGTCATATTATGCTATTAGTAAATACTTTTGTTTTTATCTTGAGCATAAGAGCTTAAAATATGCTTTGCTACAATATTATATACTCAACAAAGTGGCAGTACTTCCATAATATCATCTAATACCCACAGACTGGAATATATTTTGAAGGTGATGATACTAGGAGTGCTGCTGTGTTGGATATGTGTGAACAGGAGCTCAGAGTTCTTGGCTGAGGTTCTAAGGTGGGAAAAACTGGAGAAGGAGAATATTGTCTTTGTGGTGGCTGTTTTCTGCCTGGATGAGGAAACTAGACCTCTATGAAAATTGGAAGAGGAGAAAGAGCTGATCAAGGGTGTGAGAAGGAATGTATGTTAGTTAGTTTTCTGTTGCTGTGACAAAATACCAGAAAAACAAACTTGAAAGTAAGAAGAGTTTGTTTTGGCTCCTGATTTCAGTCCATGGTCAGTTGGCTCCATGGAGAAGGCTGCCTACCTCATGACAGCTGGGAAGGAAGAGAGAGAGGAAAGGGACCTGGGTCACAGTGTCCTCTTCAAGGGCACTCCCTTGTGACCTAACTGTCTCCATTAGGCCCCACTTTCTAAAGGCTCCCTTATCTCCCAATAGCGCCTCAGGCTGGCGACCAAGACTTTTACATGTGGGTCTTTGGTGGACACTTCCAAACCATAGCAGAGTGGCTAATGAAGCAAAAGAACAACCACGTGAATGTGTCATTCTGGTTTAAAGCAAACAAAATGAAGAAAGAGGGAACAGCTAACCATGATGACTAAAGCAAAGACTGGGAAATTGGAGGGACAAGTGACTTTAACCAGAAAGGTATTCCTGGTTATAATTGGAGTAAAAATCCTGACTGGAGAAAGTATGGGCAATCAAGACGAAGAGAATTAATATGAAGAGCTCTTTTGAAGACTTGAAATAAAAGTCAGAAGATACTATCTTTATAATGAGGTGCTTCATAACAATAAGAAATTACCATACTTTAAAGGTATATGCTATTTTCACAGTTTAAAAATGTTCTTATAAATTTATCTCATCTGAAACTCACAAATGTCATGATAGGTGCTTGTGTCAGGTGGGTTTATGCCATTTTATTTTCATTTATTTATTTATTTTTTTGTGGTACTGGGGATTGTACCCAGGGGTGTTCTGACTCTAAGCTACACTCCCAGCCCTATTTTATTTTTTATTTTGAAACAGGATCTCACTAAGCTGCTAAGGGTCTCACTGAATTGTTAAAGCTGGCCTCAAACCTGCAATACTTCTGTCTCAGCCTCCCAAGTACTAGGATTACAGGCATGTGCTACCATGCCTGGTAGTTTATGCCATTTTTAAAGATTGTAGTCTAACAAGGAGATTTTATGAGGGGTTGGTAAGTGCCGATTCTTATAGATCATGGTGGGGAGTTTGAATTTCAGTCAAATTCTTGCCCAAAGTCACATGGTGAAGACTGGACTCAGTCTATGTTTTCTAATTCTACAGCATGGACTCTTTCTACTATGTTATATAATTTCCTTCATATACAGGAGATCAATATTTAAGAGTATAAGAATGTTTAAAAATTTAATTTCAACTTCTGGTCCATTCTGAATAGAATTTTGTTTATGCAAAATTAAGATTATGCCTATAGCCAGGTGCAGTGGTACACCCCTGTAATACCATTACGTGGGAGGCAGAGATAGGAGGATGACAGGTTTGAGGCCAGCTTCAGCAACTTAGTGAGACCCTGTTTCAATAATATTTTTTTTAAAAAGGGCTGGGGGTGTAGCTCAGAGTTATAATGCCCCTGGGTTCAATTGTCAGTACAAAAAAAGTTATTCCTATAACGTTGTTCTCAAAAGACAGAGTATTACTGTAACATTTTCTAGTTTTTGTTTAAACAATACAGTAAGACTTGTCACTTTTGAACTTAAAACCTTACGTTGAACTGTATTTCTCCTCATAATGAAGGTGCCAAAGATACAAAACCAATGGTCCACTGGAGGGAAGCATTCTAGTAATTGTGAACTATAAGATTTATCCCAGTGCTGAGAGAAGTATGAATGACATAATGGTTGAGACCTCAGAGAGCAGAGATAGTTTACTCATGACCATAAGTAGATCCTGATTGAAGTCTGTTGGCATGATGTGAAGTCATGATTCTAAGAAGACAAGTCTAGAGGGAGCACAGTAATAAAGTCCAGGCATATAGTTTTCAGATGAGCTCACCATATATAGGGACCAAGCTGGGAATATCTTGAGGAATGAAAGTTAATATATCCTTTATTAGACAGTCTCTCTGGCCTATCAGTTTTCTTGCTGGGATTTTGATGACAGCTATGTGCAAACATTCTAACACTGAGGTCATTCTCCTAAAGTACAGGTGTTCTTTCTTGACTGGGAGAATATTTACATGATCCAGGTATCACAAGGCAAAGATGATTGAATTGGGTTGAGAGCGAGGTTTATATTTCCCCACTCATCTCTAGGTTTTTCACTAACCACAGTCTGTATCTAATTCTGCTCTGATACTTGGCACAGGGTCTGTCTCAGAGGGCTCATTTTGTTCATGTAAGAATGGTAGTGAACTCATTAGTGAAGGTTGATACATTACATGCCAGAGGGTGATCACCTAGTTAAGAATTCTACCTATATCTCTCTTGTTTTTGAGGAGCTTATGACAATAAACATTTTAACTTATTTTTAAGTAAAATTTTAAAGTTTTGTTAGAAAAATATATAGGACTTAATATGAATGCAAATCTATTAAGTAGTCTCATAATATTCCAGGGATATCTTTAGTTGTACTTAGTGCTACAAAACCAGGAATGTTATTTCCAGAAATATTAGGTTCTCTTACCAGAGGAATCAAATCACAGCACAGAGGGACTCTTCTGCAATGTCTCTATTGGTATAACCCCTATTTTTACTTGGTACTTTAAGCATCTATTTTTTTTTTTTTGCTTTGACAGACATTTAGTTCTCTGTTAACATACCCCTCCATGGGAAAATTTGTTGTGACTGTTATTAGAGGCAATGGGAAAACAGAACCAGGCCTTTTATCTTGGAACTAAAATGTTCAGATTTTCTTCTTCTCCTTTGGGAACTATCTTCTTTTGGGGGGAATTTTTCATTTTCCAAAGAGAGGAGAGTTACTCACTTATGAATTGGGAAAAGAAAATGATCTGAGAGTGGCTTATCTCATGGTGGCTAGAAAGAAGAGAGAGGTAGAGAGAGAACTTTTATAACAAAGTCTCTCCCCCCAAACTCTTTTAAGAGATGAATCCATAATAGATTAACCCATTGATGAGGCCAGAGACCTCATAGCCAATCTCCCCAAAAGGGCCCACCTCTGAACACTGCTGCACAGGAGCTTTGGGGGGATAAGGAAGATCCAAACCATAATAACCACTATCAGCTTCTCTAGAAATTTCCCTTGGCTGAAGAGAGTGTCTTGCTGAAGGCCGCCTTCCTTTATGAAGACATCCTGTATCCAATGATGGTCTCATCATCTACTAGTGAGCTATCAATGGAATACTACTAAGAATTTATAGAAGCTAGAGAGTGTCTTAAGAGATTGATTAAGGGGGAAGGTTTCTTCTGCACACCATCAGGAAGGCTTATTGTTCAGGTAAAACTCAGTAAGTGAATCAGTTCTTTTATTTTTAAAATATGGAAGCTAAATTGTGCATTTCTGCATCATAATAATGCACAATAGAGTCTCTATGGATTCATAGAAATTAGACAGGACATCTGTAAGATTGGCTACTTTTTCTCAGCAAATTGTTAAACTAAATTATTCATGCTGTAGGACTATGTCTTTTATCATCTCCCCCTCTCCCTTCCCCTTCCTCCTCCCTGGCAAAATTGGTGAGAGGGCATCTTTAGCAGCTGATCACAGACCTCCCTGGGTGATTTTTGCCTCAGCATAAGCATTTTGCTGAGAAGAAGAGAGAAAAAGGAGGGAAACATCTGCATTGTTCATAATAAATAGATTCCAAAGCTATGAGCATGATGTTCATTCTCGGTGTAATGAGATCCCATTCACCAGTCTGTTGTTAGGGGATTAGGGCCAAGCTGTATGTTTCACTCCACTGCAGCTCTGACAGCACTGGGGCTGAAAAGAACCAGAAACCACTGCTGTCCACTGAGCATTTGTGTCAGGGGACTGTGATTGCAAGCTGTCTTTGGACTGGCTGGTTTCAAACACTGGGAGCGTGCACCAGGGCCCTGATCAAATTGCTTCAGCTCCTTAGGGTCCATTCTCTTTCTAAACAGGCAGTACATAACTACCATGGAAAATAAAGGAAAAAAGAACAATAAATATAGATTTATTAAGAGGATGGGCTTTGTAGCCAAGTAGACTTGGGTTCCAGTCCCAGCCCTGCTGCTTACATGTGACCTAAAAGAAAAGTTTTCATTTATTTATTTTTCTCTCTCCAAAATTGGCCTTTAAAATGTCAATTTATGTAATGCCAAAAAAGTCAAACAGTACAAAAGAGTATATAAGTCTCCTTTCCCTCCCAGTGTCCCTCTTCATTTCCTTTCTCTAGTGGCAACCACTTAATAGCTTCTTGTGTGTCTCAAAAAAATTTTTATGCATGTGCAAACAAATGTACATGTAGGTATACCATTGTTTCAAAACATGGATCTTACCTGCACAAACTTATTTTTAAACTAATCATGTAACTTAAAGCACATTTCATGTTATCACATATAGACCCACTTTATTATTTTCTGTGATTGCCTTGTGTTCAAGGCTGACCGAGATTCAATAAGTATTCCATGGTTCATGCATCAAATTTTAAATGATGGGCATTTTAGTGGTTTCTAACCAGTTGCTGTAAATAATGCTACAATAAACATCTTTGTACATTCATATTTAAGTAATTGTAAGGTCAGTTCGTTAAGGTTGACTATATCAAAGTGTGTGGGCATTTAAATTTTTTACAGATATTGCCAAATAGGGTAAATATCTCAATTTTTTGAACTTCACTTTTCTGTTCTATAACATTAGAGGAGAAACAGTACCTATCTTTTAGGGTTGTTGTGAGGATTAACTGAGGTAAGATAAATACAGTGTTGATAGATATAGCAAATTTAAATATAGGACTCTCGTTAAATTCAAAGTCTACATAAACAATGATATATATATATATTTTTTATTTATTTATTTATTTATTTATTTATTTATTTATTTATTTTGGTACTGGGGATTGAACCCAGGGGCATTCTACCTCTGGGATGCACCCCAGCCCTTTTATTTTTTATGTTGAAACAGGGTCTTACTAAGCTGTGGAGGGCCTTGCTAAGTTGCTGAGGCTGGCCTTGAACCTGTGATCACCCTATCTCAGCCTCCCAAATACTGGGATTACAGGTGTACAACACCATGCCCCAGTTCTGATAGTGTTTTAGTACAAGCATATCCCAGTATTGGTGGAACACACCAATACTAATGAAACAATTTTCTTTTTGTCTGAAATTAAAAAAAATTTTTTTTTGTATGGTACCGGGAATTGAACCCAGAAGCATTCTTCCTCTGAGCTACACTCCCAGCTCAATTTTATTTTTTATTTTGAAACAGGGCCTCACTAATTTGAGGAGGTCCTCACTAAGTTGCTGAGGTTGACAGCAAGCCTGATATCCTCCTGTCTCAGCCTCCCAAGTGTGAAATTCAAATTTAGTGGGATATCATTTATTTTTTTATTTGATAACTCTATATATGAAGTAATAGATATAGTCCCTGGAAGGCAGTAAGCACTGGATAAATGTTGACTGCTGTAAATTCTTATTAGGAAAATATTATAATTCAACAGATGTTTTTAGAAATGTTGATTTAATATTTCTTCATTTGCTTATAATTTATTCAATAAATGTTTGTCAAGTGCCTACTATGGCCTAGTCATTATTCTAAATCCTAAGGATATAGTGATGCACAAAATAAAGTCTGTCTGAGAAAGAAGTGCTTTTGTATTTGGGTTGACATGTGCTTAAGACTAAAGAAACGGAACTTGGTGTAAGTGAACTGACTGGTGGATTAGGGAGATCAATTATATTCTCTTACCCCAACACTTGTTCTGTAGCATTTAAGGAAGTAAACTTCCAGGAATTTGGGTTCCTAGTGGGAAATCAGAAGCATTAGAGCATAGGAAAGATGACAGAAATCTTGCTGAGCCTGTTGAAGGTCTCCTCTCCTGTGCCTTCAGCTTCAGCAGTGGGCTCCATATCTTGCTCAAGTAAATCTTCGAGTCATAGCCTGTGGAGCCAGTAGTTCAATGACATGAGCATGGTTGGGTGCCATGTCACTCTCAACTTGTGTTTTCTTCAAGACGTTTTCAGCTAAGCTTAGCAGCTCCTAGTGTGCTGTGCCTCATCAGGAAAAAGCAGGTTCTGACCAATTTATCAAAAGTTATTAGGTGAAGCCAGGCATGGTGGTGCACACCTATAATCCCAGTATTTGGGAGGTTCAGGAAGGAGGACCATGGGTTTGTGGCCAGCCTCAACAACTTAGCGAGGCCTTCTGCAACTTAGTGAGACCCTGTTTCAAAATAAAAATAAATAAATAAAAAAGATAGGACTGGGGGTGTAGTTCAAGGGTAGAATGCCCCTGGGTTCAATCCCCAGTAACACACACACACACACACACACACACACACACACACACGCACACACACGCACATGCACGCACACACACACATTCACACACACTCATACATACAGAGTTGTTAGGTGAGGTATCTATCTCTCACCTCCTTTTCACAGAACCTAGATTTTCTGATGTTGTGAAGGGGAGATAGATGGCAATGACTATATTAAAAACATTCTTTCCTTAAAGTAATCCTAGTTGTCATTCTGTGGCACTTGAACTCCATATGTTTTATGGTGCTTTAGGAATGTAAATTTTATAAATCTTTTCTTAAATTTTGGCTCATTTACCAATTGGCTTGTGAGGTTACTAAGGTAAAGGCTATCTTATTACTTCATCTATTTTTTAAAAACCTAGTTCAAAAAGAATCACTAACTAGATTATGCCTATTTTATAACATGAAGTAATTATATGATGATACTGAAAACTGAGCCATGTTTTAAAACCTTGGACTTTGAGTGTGATGAAATGAATATTCATAGACTGCAATTCATCTCCGCAAGCAAGAGGGCTTTCCCTGACAGAGGTAAAAGCTAAGTCTGAAGGTGTTACAGTCCTCAGGAACCAATGTTCTCTTTGCAGCCCACAAGCCCAGCCTGCATCTTCCTAGCAGAGCTAGGGTGCACAATGGCTTCAAATACAAGCCCTGAAAACAGCTGCACCGCACATGGAGAGCCTGGGAATGTCTGTTTTCATTGTTTCAGGCTGATGACGAAACCTAATCACTGTACAACCTAAAGTCAGAGAAGTCCAGAAATATTTTGAAGCTGAGCTTTAAAGCGAATCTTCCTGTCTGTTCCTCTATCCTGCTGGGAAATCTTGGATGCTATGTTGCTGTTAGTGACGGTAGTGGGTAGGGCAGAAAAATGCTTGGATTAAAAAATTGCCAATTTAAACTCATTTGCAGGTCTTTATTGGTTTCTGCTTGTTCAGGGAATGTCAGTACTTTTGTAGCTGTGACCTTCCATGCTCATTAAATGTACCCCTGAGTTCCCAGCTAAGTGCAGTTATATTTATATGGTAAGGTAGAATGGGGAATAACATTTAAAATCCTGACACCTCTGTATTATACACATCAATTGTTCTGTAGGTATATATCCAAATAAGGAATTAACCAAGACATACCATACAGCCTGTGGTTTATCAGTATCTCTAGGCCTTTTGTTTGTTTCTACTGCAAGACTGATTACATTTTTAGAGTGCTGCTGCTTCTCTTCTTTAAAATAATCTATTTTAGCCAGGTGTGGTGGCACACGCTTGTAATCTCAGACAGGAGGATCGCAGGTTCGTTGCCAGCTCCAGTTACTTAGTGAGGCCCTCTGTAATTTTGTGAGAACTTGTTTCAAAATAAAGAATAAGGGTGTAGCTTGGAGGTAGAATGCGCCTAAGTTCAAACCCCAGTACTGAAAAAAAAAATCTATTTTGTATTTCTTCTCTTACTCGTTGTCCAGTTTCTGGTAATTTCTTCAGGTCATAAAATGACTTTCTAAGCCTGATGTGGTGGCCTGTGCCTGTAATCCCAGTACTTGGGAGGCTGAAGCAGGAAGATTGCAGGTTCAAGGTAGCCTCAGCAACTTAGGGTGACTTTCAGCAAACTAGTGAGACTCTGTTTCAAAACAAAAATTAATAAGAATATCTGGATGTGTAGCTTGGAGATAGAATGGCCCTGGGTTTAATCCATAGCGCGCACACACACACACAACTTTCTATCATAATCTTATTTTGTAAGGGTTATGCTCTCTTCTTGTTAGGGTTGGGTTCACACATCTGGCAGATGTACCTGCTTGTCTGTTGTGTGGGTTATTGTGGTGTGGGTTATTGAGGAATCAGACAGTGAGAGGCTCTCGGTCAACATCTAGGAAATACCGCTTGCTATTTCCTGTGCAATCCTTCCTGAGCATATAGTATGCAAGTTGGAGGAATAATAGTTTGAACATGATGCTTAATGTCATTTCAGCTTCTTCCCAAAGCAAATACACTTTCAATAGAGACTTTAGGGCATGATATTCTTCTCCATTCATTCATGTCTCCTGTTTCTGATAGGCTGTCTCCTCAGAAATGTTCCAAAGAAGATATCCCCATGAGAAATAAACCAGCACAAGACTCACACCTGTAAAGATAAATAGAAAGAGGTTAACAAGGCCTCTAAGGTTCTCCCATTGCCATCTAACTAGATAAAGTGCAGAAAAGCATGGCATTGGGGAAATGATTGAATTCTGGCGAGAGATAAAATGCTGCAATTGAAAATTTTCCAGAACAACATGTACTTGGATCCGTATTAAAGAGAAATTCTTGGAGTGGTTAAGCCAGCAGGGTTGATAGTGTGAGGCATATTTCACAGTTGTATAAATATTTAAAATGGTTTTCCAGCCTATAAAGCAAGTAAATTAGTTTAAAAAAAAACCCCTGCAAAATGAAATTAAACTTCCCACCTTAACTTATGGGGGAAACCTGCCCCATGCATCTCAGCCTTCCTTTCTAAGAGGAGACCTCTAAGGAAGAAGTGTGTTGAAGGCTTCCAACTTGCAAAACAAAAAGCTGGCGTTCTCTTCGGGGAGTTTCAGAAGAATGAGGAGCATTATGGTTTCCTGCCCCAGGAGGCCTATTTCCAGAGAGCCTTTCTGGCTTTGGGCAGCCCCAACTTGACACCCAGGGCCACAATCACTTTCCATCACAAACCCTTTGAACTTGGTGCAGGGTGGGCTTGGGAAATCTACTCTCTCCACGAGCTTCAGAGAAAGCTGTGTGGCATGCTGGCTGTATCATTTTCTATCCTGAGCTATTGGTCCCAGCTCAGAAGGAAGCTGAAGGAAGGTCACCAAGACCATCCTTCAGCCATGGTGCGTGGACAGTTTGTAGGTGGTCTTTCTTACCAGTATTTCAGGGCTTCCTTTATCACTCATTGTTGTTCTTGTCCTTTCCAAAATTTTACTTTTTTCCCATTTTACTTGCATTATAACTATTGCCTTGGACCACTGTCTTCTCATTCACTTTCTGCTTTCAGTTAGATGGATTTTGGAGACAATGGCAGTGATGTTTCTGTATTTATTAATAAGGAGTTTGAAAAGGATGTCAATAAATTCAATAAATGGTTTTATTGAAAATTCATAGGTGTTCTGTAAAGCTGGCATCATGGGATGTTGAAAAGAACACTTAGCCAAGAGTTAAGCATTTTGAGTTTTGCCAAGGGTATCATTGACTTACTGAGCATCCTTGGGCAAATCATTTACCCCCGCTGAGCTTTTGTACCCATGTTGCTCAGGTAAAGAACATTGTTAAGAAGCCCACTTTGAATCTGAGTTGCTAGGAAAATCGTATCTGCTTCCTGATTGCTGCATTGTGTGTGCAATCCCTTGATTATCCTTTTGGTTCTTCTCTATTCTTGAAAAAATTAATTTTGTTTTTGTTCTTAGACTGCAGAATGAAAAATGGATGAATGTCAAAGTGGGAGACATCATTAAATTGGAAAATAACCAATTTGTTGCTGTGAGTACTCAATATTGTTTAAAGGATTTATCTCCAATTAAAATAGTATATATATTGTAGTATTTACATTTTCAAATTTAGTAAATCCATAATAATGTTGAGTAATTATAATTATTTTCTTGCTCCAAGGAATACCAGTATGTATTAGTGCGATCTTAATGATAACCTTCTTTAAAAGACACATTGATTTATTAGTTTTGATACTATCGTAACTAAGGCTGAGCGATTCTTTTTTTTTTTTTTTTTTTGCGGTACTGGGGATTGAACTCAGGGGCATTCTACCTCTGAGCTACACCCTCAGTCCTATTTTTTATTCTTTATTTTGAAACAAGGTCTCACTAAGTTGTGGAGTGCCTCACTAGGTAGCTGAGGGTGGCCGCGAACCTGGATCCTCTGGTTTCAGCCTCCCGAATGCTGGGATTACAAGCATGCGCCACCACACCCGGCTATGGCTGAGCGATTCTTGCCTTGTCAATTTCCTTAGGAATATTTTACAGTGATAGATGCAAAAGATTTTAAATTAGGATTTTAATCATTTTATGTGAATAAGAGCTTTTAAAATGCTTAGGAGTATCTTAAAACAATTTTTTAAAGTATTTTGAATACTGTTGCTTAATACTGCAGTTAGTACTGTTAATTTGCAGACTATTAAAAAAACAAGCTAGAAAAGAGAAAATGTATGGTCCTTTCTGAGTAACAAGATAATGTTTATTGATTGTGCTGAATTAATAAAATGTTCATGGGGTCTCATTTTGCATATCAAAGCACTATTAATTTGTATTTTCAAGCTATGGATGTTGCAATTTCCTTAATAAAATTCAGTTCAATCACCAAAAGTATGCAGTCAACTGTAGTTCAAATTAAATTTACGGTGACAAAAGCTATCCAGATCACAGATTAAAAATTCTAATTATTGTAGTGTTTATGTCAAATATGTATTAGATTACTTATGAAAATTTTTGTGTTGAGTGCAGTTTTGCAGATCAAGTTGTGTCCTTCATTAAATTTGAGACATTTTACAGCAGAGAAAAGACATGGCCCCAAGAATTATTTACAAGCACAATAACTCAGTTAAGAGTCCAAGCATTCACTTTTAGCAACAGTATTCTTTCATTAATGCTCCATCTGTGTATACTGACTTTTCTGGAAGCTCCCATTCTGAGGAACTACTCAGTGGACATGCCATTCACAAGAGTTCACACTTGTAGTAGAGAAATGCTTATTTCTCTGGCAACCTCAGTGCTTCAGAAAATATCTGAGAACCAAAAATAAGCAATAAGATGTCAGAGTAGTACAGACAAGGTCTCAAAGTCCATGCACTGTGACTTGGGCTCCTCATATGCACGGCAGTCGGCCAGGTTCTCACATACAATCTATTTACTTTTATTTTAGACAATTTTTTATTGTAATAATTCGTGCATTGTAAGCATACATCTTTGTTAGGTACAAGTTGATAACGGCACATGTGCACACATTTCTCATTTAACCCCTTCCCCAGTTCCCAATCCACTCCCTCACCCTCCCTCCTTCTCAAGTTCAGTTTAGTGAGTGACCTTGATATAATTGTGTAAGTACATCGTACACATTAAGGCATCCACTCCCTCCCCCATCCATCCCCTCTGGTTAAGTCAACTTCTTTGCTTATAGAGTCTCTCCTTTTTCATCTGGAGACCCTCTTATGCCCCATCTTCTCCCTAGTATCCACATATTAGGGAGAACATACGCGTTTTTACTCTTTGTGACTGGCTAATCTCACTTAACATGTTTCCCAGTTGCATCCATTTCCCTGCAAATAACATGATTTTGTTCTTCTTTATGGCTGAGTAAAATTCCATTTTGTACATATCCCATAGTTTTGTAATCCATTCATCTGTTGACGGACATCGTGGCTGTTTCCATAGTTTGGCTATTGTGAATTGTGCAGCTATAAACATAGGTACACATGTGTTGGTCTGATAGTTTGGTTTCCGTTCTTTTGGGTAGATACCCAATAGAGGTATTGCTGGATCATATGGTAGGATCATTCCCATTTGTCTGAGGATCCTCCATACTGTTTTCCAAAGTGGTTGCACTAGTTTTCAATCCCACCAACAATGTATTAGGGTTCCCACTTCTCCACACCCTCGCCGCCAACATTTGTTGTTGTTTGTGTTCTTGATGATTTTCATTCTGATTGGAGTTAGGTGAAATCTCAAAGTAGGTTTGATTTGCTCTGATTGCTAATGATGTGGAACATTTCCTTATACATTTATTGGCTATTCGTATTTCTTCTTTTGTGAAGTGTCTATTTAGATCCTTTGCCCATTTTTTGATTGGGTTATTTGTTTTCTTAGCTGTGAGTTTCTTGTATATCCTAGATATTAGACCTCTATCAGAAGAGTATCTGGCAAAAAATTTCTCCCACTCTGTGGGCTCTCTGTTGAGGTTCATGATAGTTTCCTTTGCCGCACAAAAGTGCTTTAGTTTAATGCAATCCCATGAATTGATCTTCCTTTGAGTTGCTTGTGCTTTTGAGGTCTTGTTGAGAAAGTTTTTACCTGTGCCTATGTGTTGAAGTGTTGGGCCTATGCCCTCTTCAAGTAGCTGCAAGGTCTCTGGCCTGACTTCCAGGTCTTGGATCCACCTTGAGTTGACTCTTGTGTAGGGTGAGAAAGTGGGGTTTATTTTCATTTTCCTGCATATGGTTAACCAGTTTTGCCAACACCATTTGTTAAAGAGGCTATCTTTTTTCCAGTGTATGTTTTTGGCTCCTTTGTCAAAAGTCAGTTGACAGTAAGCATGTGGGTCTGTTTCTGGATCTTCTATTCTGCTCCATTGGTCTGTGTGTCTGTTTTTTGTGCCAATACCATGCTGTTTTTATTACTGTGGCTTTGCAGGTATTGTGATACCTCCTGCATGGTTCTTATTACTAAGAACTACTTTGGCTATCCTGGGCTTTTTGTTGTTCCAAATGAATTTAAGGACTGATTTTTCTACGTCTGTGAGGAGCGACCTTGGTAATTTCATGGGTATTGCATTGAATTTGTAGATTACTTTGGGAGGATGGCCATTTTGATGATATTTATTCTTCCTATCCAAGAGCATGGTAGATTTTTCCATTTTTAAGGTCTTCATCGATTTCTTTTTTCAGTTTTTTCTAGTTTTCCTTATAGAAGTCTTTGACCTCTTTGGTTAGGTTTATCCCTAAGTATTTTATTTTTTGGTGTGCTATTGTGAGTGGAATTGTTTTCTGGATTTCTTTTTCAGTGGTGTTATGGTTGGCGTACAGGAAAGCTTCTGATTTTTTAAGATTGATTTTGTATCCAGACACTTTGCTGAATTTGTTGATCAGTTCTATAAGTTTTTTGGCTGACTTTATTGGGTCTTCTAGGTATAATATCATGTCATCTGCAAAGAGGGATAGTTTTAGTTCTTCTTTCCCTATTTTTACTCCTTTGATTTCCTTCTCTTGCCTTATTACTCTGGCTAGAGTCTCAAGTACTATGTTGAACAGAAGAGGTGATAATGGACATCCTTGTCTTGTTCCTGTTTTTAGTGGGAACTCTTGCAATTTCTCTCCATTTAATATGATATTGGCTGTGGGCCTATTGTATATTGCCTCTATGATGTTGAGGTATGTTCCTTCTATTCCGATTCTCTGAAGTGCTTTTAGCATGAATGGGTGTTGGATCTTGTCAAATGTTTCTTCAGCATCAATTGAGATGATTATGTGATTTTTGTCTTTGATTCTATTTATGTGGTGAATTACATGGACTGTTTTTCATATGCTGAACCAGCCTTGCATCCCTGGGATGAACCCGACTTGGTCATGGTGTATAATTTTCTTGATGTGGTTTTGAATGTGCATTGCTAGTATCTTGTTTAGCAGTTTTGCATCTAAGTTCATCAATGATATAGGCCTATAGTTTTCTTGAGCTGTCTTTATTTGGCTTTGGTATTAATGTGATGTTGGCTTCATAGAACGTGTTTGGGAGGGTCCCGTTTCTTTCTGTTTCCCAGAATAGTTTGAGGAGTATTGGGATTAGCTCTTCTATTAATGTTTTATAAAATTCACTTGGAAAACCATCTGGTTCTGGGTTTTTGTTTTTTGGTAAACTTTTTATTGCTGTTTCTATCTCTTTCATTGCTTTGGGTTGGTTTAAGTTTTCTATATCTTCTTGACTCAATTTAGGAGGTTATATGTGTCTTGAAATTTGTCAATTTCTTCTAGATTTTCCATTTTGTTGGGGTATAGTTTTTCAAAATAGTTTCTGACTATCCTCTGTATTTCCATACTGTTGGTGGTAATATCACCTTTTTCATCTCTTATTTTGGTAATTTGGGTTGATTCTCTCTTTCTTTTGGTTAGGTTGGCCAATGGTTTATCAATCTTGTTTATTTTTTCAGGAAACCAGCTTTTGGTTTTGTTGATTTTCTATATTTTTTTAAATTCTCTATTCCATTAATTTCTGCTCTGATTTTCATAATTTATTGTCTTCTACTGGCTTTGGGGTTAGAGTCTTCTTATTTTTCAAGGGCTTTGAGCTGTGTCATTAGGTTATTTATTTGATGATTTTCTGTTCTTCTTATGTGGGCACTCTGCTATAAATTTTCCTCCTCCTACTGCCTTCAAAGTGTCCCAGAGATTTTGATATGTTGTGTCTCTGTTTTCATTGGTTTCTAGGAATTTTTTAATTTCTCTCCTTCTTCCATGACCCAATTCATTCAGCAATGTGGTGTTCAGTCTCCATGTGTTTACACAGTTACTTTGTGTCTTCTTGGAGTGTATTTCTAGTTTCACTACATGTGGTTTGAAAAGATGCAGGGAATTATGTTACATTTTTTGAATTTGCCAGTGCTCGCTTTGTGGCCCAGAATGTGGTCTATTTTGGAGAAGGTTCCATGTGCAGCCGAGAAAAATGTGAATTCAGTTTTAGTTGGGTGAAAGAGTCTATATGTATCTAATAGGTCCATTTGGTTTATGGTATTCTTTAGGTCTGAGGGATCTCTACTGACATTTTGTTTAGAAGATTGGTCTAGAGATGTAAGAGGAGTATTGAAGTCTTCTAGTATTAGTGTATTAGGATCTATGTGTGTCTTTATATCATACAGTTTGTTTTATGAACGTGGCTGGACCTATGTTTGGGGCATAGATGTTGATAATTGTTATTTACTCTTGCTGGATTATTCCTTTTACTAGTAAAAAATGACCTGCTTTGTCTCTTCTGATAAGCTTAGGCTTGAAGTCTAATTTATCTGATATCATGGTTGCTACTCCTGCTTGTCTTCAAATTCCATTGGCATGGATTACCTTACTCCAGCCTTTCACCTTTAGTTTGTGGGAATCTTTGCTTGTAGGTGTGTTTCTTGCAGGCAGCATGTAGATGGATTCTGGGTTTTGATCCATTTTGCCACCTTGTACCTTTTTATTGGGGAATTGAGACCATTCAGTGTGGTTATTGAGAGATGATCTTTAATTCCTAACATTTTGAGTTTCGACTTCTGTTTTTGGTGGTGTGTATTCTTCTTTGCTTAGTTGTTTGCTTCCTGAAATTATTGTTTCTCTGGTTCTGACGTTTACTCATTACTTCTTCTTTGTAGTTAATCTCTTTAAGTAGTTTCTCTAGTGCTGGTTTGGAAGACGTAAATTCTTTCAGTTTCTGTTTGTCATGGAAGGTTTTTATATCCCCGTCAATTTTTAAGAGCAAGTTTGCTGGGTATGAGAATCTTGGCTGCAAATTATTTCCTTTCACAGTTTGGAAAATGTTACTCCAGCCCCTCCTGGCTTTCATGACTTGATTTGGGAGGTCTGGAGTGATTCTGATTGGTTTGCCTCTAAATGTCACTTGGCCTTTTACTTTTGTTATCTTTAAAATTCTCTCCTTAGCCTCTACATTAGTCAACTTGCTTATTATGTGGCGTGGTGAACCTCTTTTTTGGTCTTGTCTTGAGGGAGTTCTGTATGTTTCCTGTACCTGTGTGTCTACTTCTCTTTCTATGTTTGGAAAGTTCTCTGATATTACTTCTTTGAAAAGATTGTTTATTCCATTGGTTTCAACTTCTAGTCCCTCTTCTATGCCTATTATTCTTAGGTTAGCTTTTTTAAAATTGGCCCAGATCTCTTCGATGTCCAATTCATACTGTCGTATTTTTTTTCTAAATTATGTACTATAGATTCATATTTGGAATGGTCATCTTCTAAGAGTGATATTCTATTTTCCATGTGATCTAATCTACTGTTTATAGTTTCCATTGATGCCTTCATTTTGGTTATTTCGTCTTTCACTTTCTTCAACGCTTCTCTTTGGTTCCTTTTCAGGTCATCGAACTCTTTGTTTATTTGTTCCTTTATTTCTGTCCAGCTCTCCCTACATTCTTTCTGAAAATCCTGTATCGTTTCTAGCATTAAATATCTGAATTGTTCTTCTGGTAATCTCTACCATTCTGGGTTGGTGAGATCTGTTATTGAGGGTTTGTGGTGGCTCATTGTTTCTTTGTTGTTTTTCCTTCCCATGGTTCCCCTGTTCTTAAATTTATATCTTTGCTGCTCTTGCAAGTTTTCTCTTCTAATCTCTGCAGTGGGGTTTTAGAGGTGTCTGATGGTATATGAAGGGACTGGTTATGTTCAGTGATAATGACTGGGTGAGAAGTCACAGTGATGAATGCAGGAATAGGGTAAAGTAGAGTGTATGGTCCAGTGGAATAAGAGGTTGAGTGTGTTGAGGTGATATATTGTAAAGATTAGAGATGGTAGATATGTCGGGAGATTCTGGTAGTCAGTATAGAGTTTTGAGTGTGGTAGTATGAGATGGTCTTGATGTGAGAAAGGAAAAAAAGGAAAAAGAAAAGAGAGGGGGAAAAGTGTTGAGGAGAGGAATATAGATGGGGGGGGGGAAGCTTGTAAAAGGGATAAGGAAGAGATTCAAAAAGCTAAGGAAGTAATAAAGCAACCAATCATCCAAACAAACTTAAATAAATCAAGGCAATACAGAACGAAAACAGTAAAAACAGATAAGACATAACAACAAAAACAAAACAAAAAAAACCCCAACAAAAACCCAACAAAAACAAAGCAAAAAAACCCCAACACCTAAAAACAACAACAAGCAACAAAAACAAAAACCCTGCTAGTTCGTAAGTACTGAGCTTAAATTTTCGAGTGTGTCTCTGGCATTTTTATTTGCTCTGTCAGTGCAGGTGGGGGTGGTAAGGGGGTTTCCCTGATGCTTCTCCCGCTGCTAGCTTTTGCCACTGGGCTCTCCACAGGGCCTGTCTGTATCTCTCTCTCTGCCTTTGCTGATTGCAGGAGTGCAGTCTAAATGCCGGGCCTTTTCAGATGCCCTATGTGCACTGGGTTCTTCCCGTACTTTTGTTCCTGTGTAATCGCTAGAAGGGCAGGTGACTGAGTCTGTCCTTTATTTAGGGGCCCTCGCACTCAGGGGTGCAATCCAACTTACAGATCCCTGCTGCTCAGAATTCCGTTGTTGCTTGCTCCACCTCTGGTTGCTGGGAGCGCAGGAGGCCAATGAAGGTCTGGATAGCTGGCAGGGCGTTGGCTGGGAGGAGGTGGCACGCAAAATGGTGGCCGTCAGTTCGTGACGCACACGCCTGCTCCCTTGTTTTTCCTGGGTTCTGTTCAGCTGCTCTCGTTGCCTTGATCACTTTTCTGCCGTTCTGCTCCTCTTTCCTTCCGTCAAGAAGCTGTGTTTACGGCTGTCCTGGTTCAAGCTCTGTGGTGCAGTCGGTCATGGTTCTGGCTCTCGAGCGGTGCGGTGAGGTGGTCCCTCAGGAGCTTATGCTGATCGTCCTACAAGTTACGGTCGCTGTGGATGGTTTGGGGATCCCCGCCTGGGTAGGATGTGGGGTCCTGGAGGTGGTCACTCCATGCCTGGTCTGGTCACTGGGTCCACTGCGGTGTTTGTAGATTCTTGCATCTAGTTGGCCGCCACAGCTCCAGGTCCTGGCTCCACTGCCTGGTTCCTCGGCCCAGTGCCGAGCCGCCTCTGGGCAGTCTCCTTTGCTTTCCCTAATCAGTTCTCTGGGTCTTCTTTAATTGTGGTTCAAATTTCGCTTTTTTTCCTTCTGTTAAGAAGCTGTTTTTATGGCAAAATTGATTCGAACTCACAGCACCTGGGGAAAGGTGTTTCTTTCCTATTTTAGACAATTTAAATTACTTGCCTGGCTTATTTTCCAGCTCGTTAAAGATCGGGAACACTCCACCAGGAGGTGGTCTTGCTACAAGAGCACCGCAGGTGGTGGCACTGAGGCATCTGGTTAAGAGAACTAGATGGGGAACTGAGAGGAAACTCAGTCAGCTCTGTGCCTTCAGTGACAGCAAATACTTTATCTTCTTTGCTTTTGGTTTCTCCACCTGTCAAATCAGGATGCTAGAGCACTGCATGATCTTAACTATCTCTTCCAGCCTTTGCATGCTATGATCATCTAAGATGAGATTAGATTACAAGATTCTTGTTTTGCCTGGTCTCTACTATCTAGTGCCATGTTGGATTATAGAGGGCATTCAGTGAATGTTGGTTGAATTTTCAGTTAGAGGGAAGATAATAAACTGACATTCTAAGTATTTTTCACCTTCTTGCTTGTTTACTTCTCCCAGGAATGACTTCTCTGTTAGGTTTGGAGGCAGGGAGTGGTCCACATGACTGGAATCCCCTTTCTCTTTGGGCTCTTCCTTTGTGTTGAGAGTACCTTCTGCCTGCTCTTCAATACCATTGATTCTGTAGGAGCAGGTCCTCTTGGTGAGGTTGGTGGCAGGGCCAGAATAGGTTTAGAGTTCCCAGTGTTTATGGCTAGATGAATCTGTCTAGTAGGGGTGAATACTAGCAAGTTCATTAGATCCATAGTCCCAAAGCCTGATCTCCAACAATGTTATCAATAAAATAATATTTTTATCTCCATTATTTTCTTTTTGAGTCCTACAACAATAGCTATGTTGGATTAATCTTTGGATAAGACAAAGGGTCTTCCAAAATCCCAAAACTCTGCAGTGCCTCTCGATTAGGTAATTTTGTTCAAAGTTTTCCTATGTCTAACTACTCAGTACGTACAAAACTTGTTTCAAGGTTGGCAGGTGAACTGCTGTAATCACTGAGGGCTACTAGTATATTTCCCTGCTCCCTGCTGTCAGCCAGAAGGGGCTGCCAGAGATCTCACGTCTGACAAGTGACATTCACAGGTATCTGAAAGAGACCCACATAGGAGTTACTACACTGAGGTAGATCTTGGGAGGCCAGGTCATGAAGATAATAATAGTAGCTAGCATTTATTGCCTATATGCTGTATGTCAACAATACTACAAGCATGTTACACAAATCAACTCATTTAACCCTCACATTAGCCCAATGCGGCCAGGCGATGTACTATTATTTTTGCTCTCATTTTATAGGTAAGATAACAGAGGTGCAGTGTCATCAAACAGCTTGCCAATGGGAAATCCAAGAGTTAAAATACAGACAGTCTGCCTCCACAACCCCCACTTCTAACCACTGTCATCTGATGTTCTTGGCTCTGTCACTGCAGTTATCTAATTATCCTGAATCTGAGCTTCCAGAATTAGGAGCACCAGACTTGGACACTGAAAGCCAAGTGATCAGTGTTGTACCCAATTCAGATTCATAACCTCTACCTGTTCAGACTTGGAATTTACAACTTGATTTATGTCAGTAAGTTTTCAGCAAGTGAAGGAGCTTGCCTGAGAATGCCAATTAGTTGACATATTCAGAAATTGCTTACCTTTGTTTTTTAAATAAGGAATTCCTCTTGTTCCACATTAAAAAAAAGTCAACAATACTTTTGGGCTGAATTTCCAGAATTTCTAATTTTACTCTTTTGAACTAGGAAAACTGAAGAATGTAACTCAGATATCACAGAGAGATTGATTTGCTAGAAGAACTAAGTAACGTATTGTTAAAACTGTACTGCAGAGTTCCTGCTGCAGTATGTGTAGGTGGATTCCAGGCCCACCTTTCTCCTTTCCTCGAAAGCACTGCTTTTGTTTTGTTTTGCTTTTCTTAGCTGATGGTAGAAATAAAACCCTTATTGGACATAAGCATATTTGAACATTACTAGAATTTAGCTATTCCACTTGTTTGAAAAAAACTCCCCACCTCCTCCACAAAAAAGCATTCATGGTTTAGGTGTTTGCTACAGTTAAATTTTTGCTTGAACAAAGGCATTCTAGAGTTTCTAGGAGTTGAAAATCTTCACCTTTCAGAAATGATAGGGTTGGAAAGATTAATTTGACTTAAATTCTAGGCCTGAGCAGGGTGGACTTTGGCTCTCTCTTGACCCACCACGGCATTTTATCTAGTCCTTTTAGCACCTTTCTTGAATGTGCTTCCAGAGAGGCCATTTTTGTGGTCTTGTTGCCTTCATTGTTATATTAAATTTCATAGCTTCAAGTCAGATTTATTAGTTCTTTCAGTCTAACTGATGTAAATAAACTCTATATGTTTATGTTTCTCTAAATATATATTTCATATATTTATACCAGTAGAAATCGAAAATTTTCAGGGAAAGATTTTTTAAAAATGTTTTTCCAAAGTATATGGAAGAAGCAGCTTCTTGCCAAAGTGTAGAAAGAAACACATTACTTTCTATGTTAAAAAAAAGGAAATGGCCAATGTTCTGTTTATAAGCAGTTACCAACTTGTGGGGATGAAACATGCAGGCGAGGATGTTTTTTGACCTGAGGAAGAGCTTGTCTGTGAATGAGTGCTATGATGTCCCTTCTCCTCCTCTTTTTTTATTTGCCATCCTGTTTTGAATTCTCAAGTTAATTTAATTATGAAAACCAAAGCAATGCTGCATCTAGTACATATTAGTGGTTATTCACCATGGGTAGACTGACTGGATCTGAAATTTAAATTTTAAGTAAAAATGTTGTCTATAATCTCATATACTTTCAACTTTATGATGGATTTCTTATTATTAATAATCAAAATTTAATAATTTTAATAATGTAATAATGCATGTGCCATTTTTAATTTTGATTTTTAGACATAAAAAGATAACATTGTGTAAGATGAAGAAGATAAAGGACTCTTTTTTTTGTGTGTGGTACTGGGAATTGAACTCAAGGGCATTCTACCTCCAAGCTACACCCCCAGCCCTATTTTTTATTCTTTAGTTTGAAACAGGGTCTCGCTAAGTTGCAGAGGGTCTCAATAAGTAGCTGAGGCTGGCTGTGAACCCAGATCCTCCGATCTCAGCCTCCCAGGTACTGGGATTATAATTGTATGCCACCATGCCCAGATGATAAAGGACTGTTATGTGTGAGAAAGTTTTAAGAAACTAAGGGAGATCCAAAAATGGTGTTCAAATTAATTCTACAAATTTATCTTTCCATCAGTTTATGGAACTATTCCAATATCCTTGTACCATTGTACTTCTAGTTTTAAAACACCAATAAGCTAAACAAAATACAACAAAAAAATTGAAACATTTGCTATTTTTGTAGTTGTTTTCCAGTTATTTAGTAGTTCACCAGAGGAAAGAGTATACATTTGGGGATTGTAGATTCTGAATTCTAGTTCTAGCTCCGCAGTTGGAGCTATGAGTGTCCATGAGTATGGTAATCAATCTCTGTGAGCTCTAGGGTCCTCAATTAGGTGTGATGATGCTCCCATCATGACTTTGGAAAGGCCATGGGCTTCACATGAGTGAATTTAGTTGGTCTGGGGGGTATAGCCATATCCTCACTGCTGGGACAGATTCAACCTCTCCAGCTTCCTCTTACATACAGTTGGGAACACTACCCACCCACAGAGTGTTGAGGGAATAAAATGATCCAGTAACAAGAGTGTTTTGCACATTCTTAAAAGCTTGTATAAGTCTGGCATTGTGGTGCACGTCTGTAATTTCAGTACTTGAGAAGTTGAGACAGGAGGATCACAGGTTTGAGACCAACTTCAGCAATTTAGTCTCTCAGAAACCTAGCAAACCCTGTTTCAAAATAAAATAGGGTTGGAAGAGTAGCTCAGAGGTATAATGCCTCTGGATTCAATCCCCAGTAACTAACACACACACACACACACACACACACACACACACACACACACACACACACACATGTGCGCGTGCGCGTGCGCTTCCTGAGGTTTTGCTTCCTTTATTCTTTAGCTCAACAAACATTATTTATGCCTAATAAACCTCTGAGGATAATGTCATTGGCTCTGAGGACTCAAAGATGTTCAGTGGCTTCTATTCAAGTTTCTTTTAGCGGAAATGTTCATTTTAGATTTCCATGAGGCAGTTGCTTGGGTTTTCTGTTGCCCGTGAAGGCTGGGGGAGGAGCATTATGTTCGAACACTGCTTCATTTGTGGGAGACATAGCTGAGTCTTGAGGAAAAGCACCAAAAATTGACAGAGGAAAAAAAAATAGAGAAACAAAAATTGGCAGAAGAATAAAAATAGGAGTGAGTGGAGGTGGTTCTTGTCAGAATTACCCACTGCTCACCTGGCTCAACTGTGCCTTCAGATAATCACACTTTTACTTTCTTGTTCTTTACACCTGCTAGAGCTTTGCCTGGGGTAGCCTGTCTTCCATTGCATCTAGAATTTTCCATGATGTCCTTCTTCAACTACCAACACCATGTTCTCTTTCATTTCTATCCCATCCAATGCACTGAAAGGTTGGCCAGAGGCTAGCAGGGCTGTTACTGCAATTCTCTTTCCTCTTCATTTTCAGGATTACTGAGAAAGTGGGATAGTGACTGCATGCTGATGAATTCCTGGATCACTTATTCTGCTGGACATACCTGTCCATTCTGTCCTTTCACCTCTCCCCCTCCAATGATAATGGATTAGAACACTTTGAAGGGAAGTAGGGAAGAGCAAATGGAGGATGAATGAAGGAAGGGCCAGGATCAGGGAGAGGGAAACAAGATGAGGGGTGAAAGGACAGCAGAGAAAAAGGTTGTCAACAATGAAGGAGACCGGAAGTGGCAAGGAAGGTAGAAGTCTCAGGTTTCTCAGAATACCAAGAGCAGGAGCAGTTAGGCCTGAACCCATAGGGCTCATGGGTAGGTAGTCTCAGCTCTAGAAAGTGGAGTCACCACCCCCCAAAGCATCCAGCCGCCAGGTGGCGATAGAGCCTCAGGCACATTTTCTGAGCCAGCTGTGGACAATGAAGCCTCCCTCATTTACCACAAAGTTAAGTGTTAACACAGCTGAGATCAATATTAAACAGTAATGTTAAATCATTCTCTGCAAAGTTCTGAAGGAATGCAACACTTGGTACAAATAGGTATCTGTCTCTATGCATCATAACTATTTTAAACAGATGATTAGAATTAGAGAATCCTGGATTTTGTTTAAAATGCTACTTATTTTAAGCTTAAGACTGGACAGTCATAGGCTCAAAGAGCATTGATCTCTACTGCCGTCATGCCTGTGCCTTTATGCATAGAAATTTAAATGTGAGAAATAAGACCAAGGTGAATTTTCCATAAACATTTTTTTCCTTTTAAATCAGGATGGGTAATTTTTGATACAAGAATAGTATATTGGGACTTGAACCCAGGAATGTTATACTGCTGAGCTATACCCCCAGCCTTATTTTATTTTTAATTTTGAAACAGGGTAACAGAGCCTCACTAAATTGCTGAGGCTGGCCTTGAACCTACTATTCTCCTGTCTCAGTCTTTCAAGCACTGGGATTATAGATGTGAGTCACTGAGTGCAGCTAGCAAACACTTTTAGGGATTCACTGTGTTCACACTGTGACAAGTCAGGAAACAATTTCAGCCCAGAGAAGTTGCCGTGTCTGTTTCATTCATAGCTGAGGAAGAGTCTTGATAATACAAACTCACATATTCCCATAGTAGCTGTTACTGAGGGTATTTTTTTCCAGTTATTTGATCCTAATTTATACAAAACTACACACATACATACACACACACACACACACACACACACACATACACACTTATTTTTTGAGCTAGAACTTAAAAGCTATAGACAATGAAACACTGGATTGATTCTCAATAGAATTTCTGACGAGAATATTAGCATTTCTAATATTTTTAAAAAACAAAAGTAAGAAAGTAAAAATATATGTCAGCGTTGGTGGTATAGTGGTGAGCATAGCTGCCTTCCAAGAAAGTAAAAATATTTCACAAACTTGGAATGCTAATTATACATTCAGATATAGCTAGAAAATTGTTAGGATAATGTCTCAAAATAAGTGAAATTTAAGTCAATTTTTTTACACAAATTCCTTAGAATTTCATAAATACTCATTTTAAAATAAAATTGAAATAAAATAGATAAGCAGTCTCCTAACATAAAGAGGTACTTGAATTCTGAAACCTGTATTGCGATAGGTCATTTCCAAAGCTCATGTGGATGGCAGAATGAAAGTACTTATCTCTTAAAAAAGACAAACTATGCAATGCCTGCATTTCCCCACTGTCTTTACTGTGTTTTCTTTTCTATCTTGCTTAACCCCATTTTTACTTTTCTCTTTCCCCTTCCTTACTTTCCATCATCATTTCCATTTTTCTTTTTCTTTTTTTTTCTTCCTATATTTCTCTTTTTACTTTCTTGCCTCTTATTTTTTTCCTATGTCTTCCCCAGTGTCTTCCAGTTTCATCTGTCTTTTCCTCATCTCCGTTATCTGCTTCCTGTTCTTAACTGGTCATACTAAGTAATTAAAAAATGTGCCTATAATTACTCCCAATTTATTTATTAGAGAGTGATTTATGTTTTCCATTAGTAACAATCAAAGCAAGAAAAGAGAATTTATGTGTCTTTCAAAAAAGGTGATACACATGGCAATTATTATATGATACACACAGCTCTTGGTTCTATCGTGATGGTCCAGGGCTTAAAAGCAAGAACAGGGAAGCAGAGGAAGGGTTTGGTTCAGGGCCTGTGACCTGGAGATGGGGCAGGATCTCACCCTTTCACTGTGTTGCTAAGGCTCTACTGGCCAATCAGTAGTGAATGGGGTGGTGTAGTATAGTAGACATTCAACCAATTTTTTCTTAAGTTTTCTTTTATCATGATTTCCTAAAATAGGCTGATTTGCTTCTTCTATCAAGTAGTGAGCCACATGGTCTCTGTTATATTGAAACTGCTGAGCTTGATGGGTAAGTTATTAAATTAGAAAAATTGATTAGATTGGTTTTTAATTTATTTAAAAGTAGTGTCCTTAGAAACAGGGCTTAAATATTATTCTTATTCCCTTGGAAGACCAAGGAGTCCAAATTGCAAAGTCTATTGTTAATTACTTTACAGCAATTTTGAACATTATTTTTCTCTTGACTTTATTTTGAAAACTCTGTCTTTTAAGTTTATTTTCTCTCAGAAACAGTGAACTAACTATGTATGTGTGAAAAATTTTGCACAGGGATGCTTTAGTGAGTTTCCTTAAATTTTTGTTTTTAAGTTCAAGTGATTTTCTAAGGAAAATGAGAAGGCTAGAGATCAAGATTCTGGAGATCAAGATTCCGGGAAGAAGAAAGGACTGAAAAGTAGCCTTTGGAATTGTGTCAAATGAAGACAGAGAAAAAAGGGAGAGAAGGATTATGCTACGATTTTGACATTGTTGCTAATTTAGAATTTAGTTATAGACCATGCAGCAGGTCTGTTTCAGAGGATTCAATTTGTCTGGTAAAAGTATTTCATGAATACTTATGTTTTAATGACACCATATATGAGTGTTTTTAAAATGGATTTTATCATTTAATCCTGATGTAGGTACTGTATAAGCCCTTTTGTCCAGACAATGAAACCAAGATTTTAGAGAAACTAGGTTATTTTCCTAAAACTTCTAAAGCATAAAGGTAGACTCTGTTTGGCAGTGTGATACCACAGCCCATGGTTTTCACCAATGCCTCCTAAGTCATTTTTATACTGAACTATTCACATAGAGTTTGGCCTGCATGGTCCTATTCCAGGTCTGGGCAGACCAGTTTCAGACAAAGCTAAAATAGCACCAAGAGGAAAACTTAGAGTATTGAGTGTATATATATATATATATATATATATATATATATATATATATATATATGCTTGAAAAGAGAAGAAGTCTCAAATCAGTAAACTGATCTCCCATCTCAAGAACCCAGAAAACATAAAAATAAACCCAAAGTAAGCAGAAGGAAGGAAAATATGAGGATAAGAACAAAAATCAATAATAGAAAACAGAAAAACAGTAAGGAAAATCAGTGAAGCAGAACTAGTTCTTTGAAAACATTATTTCAATTGACAAACCTTTAGGAAGACTGACAAAGGAAAAAGAAAAAAGACAAGATAAATTAGCAATATCACGAATGAACCAGGGGAATTCACTACAGATTCTAAAACATTAGATGGATAACGATTATGAAGAAATATTACAGCCGGGCATGGCGGTGCATGCTTGTAATCCCAGCATTTGGGAGGTTGAGACCGGAGGATCTGGGTTCGCGGCCAGCCTCAGCTACCTAGTGAGGCACTCCACAACTTAGTGAGACCCTGTTTCAAAATAAAGAATAAAAAATAGGGCTGGGGGTATAGCTTGGAGGTAGAATGCCCCTGAGTTCAATCTCCAGTACCACACACACAAAAAAAAAATTATAATAGGTCTATACACATAATTTTGAAAACTTAGATGAAATGGACTATTTCTCAAAAAACACAAACTATACATCCAGTGCAGAATAGAAAACTTTAATAGTCCTTATAACTGTTAAGAAAATTGAAGCTGGATGTGTTGGCACACCCATGTAATTCCACTACTTGGAAGCCTGAGACAGAAGGATTGCAGGTTCGAGGACAGCCTCAGCAAGTAGTCAGATTCTCAGTAACCTAGTGAGACCCTGTTTAAAAACAAAAAATAAAAAGGGCTGGAGTGTTTACAAAGTAGAATGCCCCTGGGTTCAATTCCCAGTTACACACATATGTAAGTGTGCTTTTAGGAAACAATAGAAAATATTTGAGATCTGGGGCTAGCCAAAGAGTTGTTAGGTTAGACACAAAAAGTATGATCCATAAAAAGAAAATCTGACAAATCAGACTTTATCAAATTGAAAGATTTTGCTCAGCAAAAAATAAGGATAAGAGAATGCAATAATAGTCTACAGACCAGAAGAAACCACTTGCAAAGCATCTATCTGACAAAGAACCTGCATCTTGAATATATAAAAATATTCTAAAAAATAATAAGCTAACTAGAAAACTGACAAATGACACAAATATTTCACTGACAAGAACATACAGAAGGCAGATAAGCGCATGAAACGTTGTTCAGCATCCTTAGTCATTAGAGAAACGAAAATTAAAACCATGGTGACATATCACTACAGATGTATCAGAATGGCATATATATATATGTGGTAACAACTCCAGATACTGGCAAGGAGGTGGAGAAATAAGATTATTCATACATTGCTGGTGAGAATGTAAAGTATTACAGCCACCCTGGAAAACAATTTGGCAGTTTCTTAAAAACTGGACACATAACTACTATACAACTCAGCAATTTCACTCTTGGGCATATATCTAAGAGAAATGAAGACCTATGTTTACACAAAACCCTATGCATAAATGTTTATAGCAGATTTGTTTGTAGCATTAAAAAAAAACTTAAATATCACTCAACAGATGAATGGTTGAGCAAACTGGTAGATCCATATCATAGAATGTTACTCAGCAGTAAAAAGGAACAAACTATTAATACATGTAACAACTGGGATGCATTTTCAGAGAAGTGTATGGAGTAAAACAAACCAATCCCAGAGCTTACATAGCGTATGATTCCATTTATGTAACATTCCTGAAAAAACAAAATTAGAAATATGGACACCAGTAAGTGGTTGCCCTATTAAAGATGGAGTAGAGGAGCGGGTGTGTCTATAAAGAGCAGCCTGAAGGATCCTGTGGCAATAGGTTATGTATATCGACTGTGTCACTGTCATATATGGGTGGTGATATTATACTATAGTTTTGTAAGATGTTACCAATAGGGGAAACTGAATTAAAGGTACACAGGATTTTTCTGTATTGTTTTTTTATGCTGAAAACCATTTTAAAATTTATTAAGATAGTCAGACAGGTTAAAAAGAGTGTGTCATGACACCCACCGAAGGCATTAATCGGGTGTGTAAAAATATTTTAAAAGTATCAGTAAGGCCTGCCTAAGATTATTCTTTCCCTTTTATTTCACAGTTGAGGGTGGGAATGAATTATTGGAGAGAACCCTGAGGAAGTAACTTGAAATGGCAACGAACTTTGATGAATGACAGGAAGTGGAGCAGGGTTAGAGAATTAGAGGTCTCCTGCCTAGTTGACTTGACTGTTTCAGTGGTTGGAAAAGTAGTTCAAATGAATGGACATGTTGATTCTATAGACCCTCCACTACACATCTCATGCTTGTCCATCAAGCCCAAATTACTTTTTGCCTCATCTAAACTCTTTTTTGTTTTGGTACTGGGAATTAAACCCAGGCATATTTTACCTCTGGGCTGTATCTCCAGCCCTTTTTATTTTTTTCTTTGAAACAGGGTCTTGCTAAGTTGCTGAGGCTAGCCTGGAACCTGTAGTCCTCCTGTCTCAGTCTCCACGTACTGGGAGTACAGGAATGCACTCCTGCACTGGGTTTAAGAAGTCTTTTTTTTTTTTTTTACTATCTTAATCCCATGCCACCTCTGCCTATTAGGAACTGACATATTTTGATTAATGAGATTAGTTTCAAACAAATTGTACATGCAATTTAGTGTTTTCTGAAGAAAGCTATTTCACCAACAGGATTCCTTGCCTTGGCTTCATACTGTCCTAACATCATTGAGAAACTCACTTATAGAAGATTAAATTGAATATCCTTTTGGGCATCTGCTTCTTGGCTCTCTAAACTCAAATATTTCAGGGTTAGCATACAATTCCACACAGTGGTATTTACTTTTTTTTTTTTTTTTTTACCTTCCACTCAATTCTCTCAAGAGGACAACCACCTTCCTGGGGGAGCATTAAGTATCCTTAGGTGACTATGGAATGTATTCAACCAGTTTTCCTGACCAAATGAACCCATTATTAAACATTTACATAAAATATAGGTCTCTGGTAGAAGATCTTAAACTACAGTAGAAGAAAATTATATTGAACCCAGTGAGAAAACAGGGACAATAAGCCCTTAAATCCAAGGCAGGAACAATGGCTTTGGTGTTACTGCTGGCCATTTCATGATAGGAAGTCATATGTCCAATGTATGTGTGGTCCTGCCTGTAAGAAGATCACCATCACAGTTGTACTCTTTGAGACTTATGAGTTTCTTGGATTAGTTCTCCAAGAAGAAGAAAGCTGTATTCCTTTTCCCATTTAAATTTCAGCTACTGTAAAATTAGCCGTGACCATCTTTTACAACTCCTACTTAGATGGTAAACTCTGGAGTGATATTGGCCTCCTTTATTTGACAAATGTGTTTCCATTCCTAGGGTGTTTTATCATTCATGCATGATGTCTGAGTGGGTTCAAATGGAACCATATTTATTATGTTCTCTGTTCTTTCAAGTTGCAAAACAGATTATTGTGTTGTTATACAGATGTGCTGTGGGTGGAATGTCAACTCTCAGGAGGCTTGAGAAGTCCCACCCACTTTGCAGAGATGGTGTGACAAGTATGGATGGCATTCAAAGGGGGGGGGTTCCTTGGATCTCTTGGGTTGGGTTCTGCATGTGCTGCACCCACATAATTGCTTTGGATAAGATACTGTTAGGCTGTTCTGTATAAAAATTCATGTCATACCATTAATTTCACAGGGAAACAAACCTAAAAGTTCGTCATGCACTATCAGTTACCTCAGAACTTGGAGCAGATATTAGCAGACTTGCAAGGTTTGATGGTAAGTGTTTTAAACAGATAAACAAATATCTCAAAACCCCAAAGAAGAGTAACAAACTAGTTATCTGAAGCCCAATTTATGTATTTTTTTCTTGGTGGAAGGACCTAAAATTCTCCAGGCATCAAAGACTATAACCTCTTCTTGTGCTAAAGAGTAAAAAATGTTTACCTAGGGGAGAATAGCTTCATCAACTCATCATTTATTGCATCCTTGTTTCATTTTCTTTATATCTCATTCATTTCAATCCTACAATGCCCTTCACTTGCTTGACCTTGGCCTCCCTGGAGTCCTATGCAGAATCGAAGTTGAATACAGGCCACATTTTCTTTTTTTAATACTTTTATTGGCACAGTGTGATTATACATCATAGTGAGGTATAGCGTGTTGGGAATATACACACATATGCACTTCCTGCTGGTCCCACCTCACTCCCTCCCCTTCCCCGCGCATGTCATTGAAATTTGTATTGATAATTTTGTATATGTACATAGCATTATTTAACCTGCTACTTTCATTACATCTCTATCCCCTTCTTCCCTAATCTTCCTCTATAGCTCCATTGGAGTCTCTACTCCTTGTCTGAGGTCTCTTTTGTTACCCAATTTCTTTCTTGTTTCCACATATGAGAGAAAACATACAACCATTCTCTCTCTGAGATTGGCTAATATCACAGCATATTATTTTCTTGTTCCATCCATATTCTGGCAAATTACATATGTTTCTTCTTTATAGCTGAGTAAAATTCCATTGTGTGTATACACCACAGTTTTGTGATCCATTCATCTGTTGATGGACACTTAGGCTGGTTCCATAATTTGGCTATTGTGAATTGTGGTGCTATAAACATGAATATGCATGTATTACTATAGTATTTTGACTTCATTTCCTTTGGACAGATGCCTGGCAGTGGTTTGGCTGGGTCATATGAGACTGGTTCCAGTCTCAGTCTTCTGAGCACCCCCCACACTGAGCTTCATTTCTAGCTCTAGATCTGACCATCCATCCATTTGGCTCCATAGCAAAGATCTAACCTTGGACT
The DNA here is from genome assembly GCA_004027655.1 of Graphiurus murinus. NCBI lineage: Eukaryota > Metazoa > Chordata > Mammalia > Rodentia > Gliridae > Graphiurus > Graphiurus murinus. The sequence goes on along the minus strand of PVLC010008122.1, from coordinate 10,604 downwards.
GCCAAGTTTGAATCATCCTGCCTCATATGTTTCTGTGTCTTGCATAGTACCTGGCATAATGGTCTTGAAGACAGTCAGTGTTTAGGAAGAATATTCTGATTTGCAAGTTGGTTGGCTATCTCTGTTGCCTTTTGTTTCAAACCATGGTTTTATTATCCCCATATTCACTCGATTAAACCCAGCCCCCTGATCTTCAGCAATTGTCTTCCTTGCCTCTATACATTCGCACCTATATCTTCTTCTTTTCTATTAAGTTTATCTTTAAATATTCATGGAAGAGCCTCTAGGTATTATACATTCTAAGGATAGCTGTATTTTATGATTAAGGGACCACAGAGCAACAAAGAAGAAAAGAGACTAATGGTAGAGTTTTAGGCACCATAATAGGCCAAGGGGGGAGCATTGAGGCCTTCCTGTCAACTTTCAATAGTCTTTTACTTTACCCACTCATAAATCTATGGCTGGATATTAATATTTATATACAGATTTGTTTTATTAATGAGTCTTTATAAGTTTGGGAATTTTCCAAAATATTATCGTTGGGGTCTACTAAAGGAAAATGGGGACAAAGGTCTTAGCATTGTCCCTTGAGTTAAAGCATAGCTAAGTAGAGCTAAGTTTACATTGTCAAGTTTCTTCAATGCATAGCTTATAGCTTGTATTGTCTGTGCTTTGCATTTGCTTGTAAACTGGGTTCTATTAATATTTTAATCTCTCTTAAATGAATGCTGATATAAAAATGTTTGTAGAAAAACATATTCTTCCAAACTAAGATTTAGTCAGGGGACTAGCCAGGAAACTTTGAATGGCCCAGCAACTATTTTGATTAGATTAAAACAAATTACACATTTTTTAACTAAGTAAAATTTTTCAACTAAAACTTACTATCAAGCCAGGCGTGGTGGCTCATGCTTGTAATCCCAGTACTTGGGAGGCTGAGACAGGAGGATTGCAGGTTTACGGCCAGCCTCAGCTATTTAGTGAGGCGCTCCACAACTTAGTGAGACCCTGTTTCAAAATAAAGAATAACAAATAGGGCTGGGGGTGTAGCTTGGAGGTAGAATGCCCCTGGGTTCAATCCCCAATACTGCAAAAAAAGAAAACTTATTATCATATGAGTCAAAGAAAAGTAGATTGTTTTCATGAATTGAAATGCTTGCTTAAAATACCTCATTGAATATTTATGGAGCCCTATAAAGGGCAACCTAAATATAATTTACTATTACTTCTTTCTTTCCTGGCAGAACTTTATACCTTTCTATCTCTGTCAATTCATAAGGAGGTGAAAATTTATGATTTTCACTTTTCCCCACCAACAAAAAGCAGAAAACAATTGCTATAATTATTTAGTCCCTTTTCATAGATATTGGCACACATGACTATACTATGATGCAGCCACAAAAGGCTTTAAAATCTTAATGGCACAAACACAGGAGAGGTCTGTTCTTGCTCCTGTCACATTCTGATGGGGGTTGAGTAGTCGACTCCACCGTGTAGCCTTGGTACTGATACTAATGGCCTCTCTGGTCACCCCATCAGGATAAGGGTGAGATGAAGAGACAAATTGACTTTTAACTGCTTCTTTTCATTTTTCATGGGCTAACCTAATTGCAATGGAGGCAAGGAAATAGCAAATAGGGGTATTTGTTGAGCACTAGCTATCTCTTCCACACCTTCTAAGATTCTGTGCTGGTGCACACCTGTAATCTCAGTATTGAGAGTCTGAGGCAGGAGAACGGCAGGGTTGAGGCCAGCCTCAGCAACTTAGCAATGCTCTCAGCAACTTAGCAATGCTCTCAGCAACTTAGCAATGCTCTCAGCAACTTAGTGAGGCTCTGTTTCAAAATAAAAAATAAAATAAAAAAGGGCTAGGAGGGTGTGTATCTCAGAATTAGAATGTCCCTGGGCTCAAGCCCCAGGACCAAAAACTAAAAAATTGTATTAATAATTATTAATTACTAGATGTGACCTGAATATGCTTCACATAGGATTAGTTACTTAATAAATCACCAAAGTATAATTGTTTTCCCAAGTCAAGGAAGCCTAGACCTCTCTCTTCTATTACGTATCCTTAAACTGTGGTCACTTTTCAGAGAACATGTAATGTTAAATTCATGTGTGTAGTACATTACTGGGCTAGGAACTGGGTTTCTGCTAAACTTTTTCATTGTTTTGGGTTGCATTTTTAATCTACCTTAAAGTTCAAGGCAACATGGTGTTTTGTGGGTTTATCCTTATTAAAATGTGATTTCCTAGTTCCAAGAAAGCATCTGAAGAATGAATGGATGGATTAAGGGGGAAATAAATTAGATACAATATACAAATTAGATTTCCCCTGTTAGCAGTCAAATTTAAAGACCAAGAGAGTGATGCAAGATGTGGTATGGAAAAGTCTTTGAAAGAGTTGAGACAGTTAACAAACTCCACATCTTTCCCACGATCGCTCTTGCTTTCCTGTAGCCTTCAATTTTTCCTCCATCCACTTTTCCCCAAGCCTTAGTTTGCATGCTTTAATGTCAATCTCTCTCTGTCTGTTTCCTTTTCACACACTTACACACTATACACCATCTACACGTATTTCATCACCCCATTTAATCAGTCTCCTCTTTTTCTTTCCTTTTTGCACTCCTTATTCTCTTCTCATCTTTCTTTTCCACTCTTTATATTATTTTCTCTACCTTCAGCATACATACATACATATTTATTTATTTATTTATTTATTTATTTATTTATTTATTCATTTAGGTACTGTGGATTGAACCCAGGGAGCATCCTACCTCTGAAACACACTCCCAGCCCTCTTTAGTTTTTATTTTGAAATAGGGTTTCACTAAATTGCTAAGGGTCTTGCTAAATTGCTGAGGCTGGCCTCAAATCTGTGATCGTCCTGTCTCAGCCTCCCAGATTCTGGGACTATCGGCATGCACGACCACTCAGTTTGCAGTGTCTTTTTTCCCTGTCACCCTTCATATTTTTATCACTTTCTCCATATTAATTAAAACCAATTTATTAAACATCCCCTGAGGACAAGATATAAAACAAAATATGCAGACTTATAAAACATCCCTACATATATTATTATGGTTCTTTTGACACTTTTACTTGCCAATATTTTTCTATCTCCCTTATTTTTGGTCATCTTTACTCACCTTTGTCTTATTGAAACATCAATAAATTTCAAGTTTTTCTCTGCTGACTAGAAAGACTTTTTTAAGGCATGGGAATCAAAACCATATATTATGTCCTTTAGTTTAAATTACAAGGATGATATTAGTATTGTGTACATTTGGAAGTATCCTGCTTTTCAGTATAGCTTTGGCAAGGTATAATAGACTGATACAGGAGGCACACCCTCTCTTATGTTTGGACTGCACTAAGTATATCTTTAAGTTTGTGACTTCTGGGCAAGTCTGGGTATGACATTATTTTTGCTTCTAGTTATTCTATAGCTTTTTCTTCTGAAACTCAACAAAATACTTCAACTAGCACCAAAATATAGTTTTATAGTCCTTGTGTCATAAATGTACATCTTCCAAATATCTGAAGACCTGAATTTCCCACTCCTATTCCTAGATAAGTTTCCACTGAGGATTCCAAATTGAAGATTCCAAATTGACCTAAGGTCAAAACTGAGATACACTGGGCCTCAGGCTGACCCTCCTAAGCCACTCTGCCTCCCCACTCTGTACCCAAGGAAAGATTCTTGCTGCTGGACTTGTTAGCCATTGTATGATATTATCTTTTTTATTCACTCATTCATGCATTAATTTGTTCTCAAATGCAGTACTAAGAGTTTTACCTGGGGATGTAGGGGTTAGGAGTCTGACTCAGGCTTTGCTTTCATAGAGCTTGTATCCCAGGGTAAAAGACAGACTTGAACAAGGGCTCATTCCACAGAAGGGGGCTAGGAAAATATTGCCAAGTAAAAGGGTCAAAAGAACCATCATAATATATGTAGGGATGTAGGTCTACTGAGGGCAAGAAGCCTCATGTTCTGAACTCCAACAGAAAGGCATTGGAGAGAGGACCAACTTAGCACAACAGCCTGGCTCTGTTCAGGGGAAGAAATATATTTGTAACTACTCTGAACCTAAAGGAGCAAAATTAATTACTAGAGATCAAGCCCATCCAGGACTCAGATGATACCATATTTTTTAAAAATGAGCAATCTTCTCAGTGGTTTTGAATATCAGGATCCTTGATGAAAATTTATAGAAGAACTGGCCAGACATAGAAACCAATACTTATGAGAGAGTTAGATTTTGGTAGGTAAATCCACTTATTTGAAAAGTTCTCATATGAATATTTATATACATTTCAAACATCTGAAAAAAGTCAATATGTGTGCTATTGTATTTTATAAGAAAAGGTACAGAACTGAATCTAAGTATAACAAATATGAAAATGAATCAAGCAGGTTTTGATTTTTCATGTTAGAATCTTATGGGACTTGAAAAGCTTTTTACAAATAAGTAACTGGAAATACTTGTCAATTATACATTCCTAAACTGGACATTCTTATGCCTTGGGGAAAACCCTGGATGTAAATTGTCTAACTGTGTTTAAGAATCTTTTGCATATTGTTACTGACTGGACTGAGATCTGTTTTTTGCAACTCATGACAAGTTTACATATTTTGTATGACTGTTAATACTGAATTCTGGACCAGAGAAAGGTTGACTCTTTATTCAGGAATCTGTGTATTTTGTGGTCCTTTCTAAAGCAGCATGTGTGTAATTAAAGCAGAAAAATAAGCATCTCCTTTTGGTTAAAAAAAAAAAAATAAAAAGACTTGGTTAGCATTTTGAGATATCTTAAACTTACCAGATAGCTTTTCTATTCATCTGGATGGAGGCCTTGTCCTATGGCATGATTGGGGTGTGAGACATAGATTCCATGTAAAGATATGAAGAATAACTTTCATTTTTGTTGCTAGTGCTAATATGGCCATTATGGTGGAAATGATGGTATCTAAAGGCCTTGAAGAATGAATGGGCTTTGGAAAATAGGAAAATGGGCTGGGCATGGTGACACGTGCCTGCAATCCCAGTACTTGGGAGGCTGAGCTAGACGGATAGCAGATTTGAGCCCAGCCTCAGCAACTTAGCAAGTCTCTCTGCAACTTAGCAAGACCCCATTTCAAACCAAAAAAATAAAGGGTTGGGGGTGTAGCTCGAAAGTTCAATTCCCAGTATTCCCCCCTCCAAGAAAATAGGAAAGTGACACTCTTCTTACTAATATGTATGTTATATATTATATTATATTATATATATATATTTATCACAATCATTAGGGCAAACGTAGTATGCAATTTCCTAAACTTTAAGAAATTCTCAAACAGCAATAATGATGTCTTACTAAATACATAATTTGTCTTATGGAAGAATTGCAGTGCAGATAAGAAATATTACCATAATATACAGAAAGAGATGAAGCTAACGTCTCTCGAAAATCATAGAATATTGGTCACTGAGTTCCATTTTCATGATAAATTACCAATTTCTTCTTTAAGGTAAATATTTTAGTTTATCAAGTTGGCAATTAACCACTGAATTTAGAGTGCTGAGAAAGATCCAGAATGAGATCTTGTAGATTTTGTTCAGTGTGTGCACTTCTGTGTGATTGTAAAATAGATGAATGGCTATCAGCTTTCACATCTTTCAGAAGTGCAGAAGATACTGGCTAGTTTGATTATATCTACCTCATTCATTATTGATATAATTCCCCTCCCCCTCCCAGGTGTATTATTGCCCATTAAAGATGACTTTGTGCTCTGAACATGTTTTCAGTGAGAGAAACAATACTATTTTCCCTGGTTTCCTTGTCAGTTGTCATACTGACCATTGACGGTCTCTTCCCAGATCTATTTGGATTCCATTAGAGTTACAGCAACTTAAGCCCCCAGTTGTGGCTGGGCTATCTGGTATTCTAATCCCTTTTATCATTATTACCATGGAAATACATCTACTTTCCCCATTCATCATCAATTTTCTCTAATATTTGTCTTATCTTCTCACCTCTTGCTTGAAACCATCTAAAGTTTTCTCCACCCATCTATCCAATAAATACTTATTAAGATCCTATTACATAGATAGTACAGTAGGATATGAAGCTATACAGGTGAGAATAGTTTTTCCTTCAAAGTAACCTGTTGACCCCTTTGGGAAAGGGTCAGAAAAGAAATTGGTAAGTCTATGTTTTATGCTAACAGGGCTAAGAAGGGAGAAGCTGAGTACATCTGATGGTTAAAAAAATGTAGTTTGGCTTTGTTCCCACCATCTTGTTTCATCTGAGCCCTATATTTAGTTCTTAAATCCCTGGGACCACACTGTTTGAGAAAAACTGAATTGGGCTTCAGAATCCAAGAACCCAAGCAGAACCCCTTGGCCTTACTGCCTGTTTGTGTCTAGAACCACACCCTTGGTGTGAGGCCAGATGTGGATGTGCCTTGGGGCCAGGGAGTAGTGAGCCAACATGTTCAAGGCTCTATTTGCCTCCATGTCAGTCTTTGCTTACGACAATAAAAAATGATCAAATGAACCTGTTTTTTATATTTCTATTGGCAGGAACCATGTATCATGTTGTTTTTGCCCAAAGCATTTTTTTTTTTTTTTTTTAGTGGCCAAGTTTGAAGTCTGAGAAATTGAGTCTTGGGTCAAGAAACTGGAAGAAGCTTCAAGGGCTTCTGTTAACCTGTTATTTTATTTAGGTTTCATGAGTAAAACCCACTCAATTTAAGGTTCCACAAAATTCAGGAATGAAAATGATCAGTCAAGGAAAAAACTAATGAATTCTCAGAATTTAGAACAAATCTTCTCGTCCACAGTATAGTCACCCAAACAAGTTGAGCCAGCTTCAATCAGCTTTAATTTACTTTTTAATAAATAAACAGGCCATAATGAGAGCTAACCATGATTGACCTCCTTCCCTTGGTTAAAAAAAAGTCCTTGTACAGGTTATTTGTCTCATCCGAAGCCTCCTGCCAGCCCTTTCTTGTTTAGTGGTGGATGTCTGAGAAGCTGCCAGTGAGCACTCAGATGGGGGGGGTTCTTTGGGCCAAACTTTTGTCAAACTGGGTAGAGGTAAGTGGCGATTGGAGAAACGGTATGAGGCCATTAGTCTCTCCTTCCTCTAAGACTTGTCTGTTTTTGTTTTTTTTAGCACAAACTCTGTTAATGTGAGTAATCTGGTTGGTCACAAGTGATCAGGCCACGAGACAACCCAAGAGTTTTAAAGGGAAAACAGAATCCTGGAAAGGAAGGGAAGCAGTGCAAGAGTATCTTTAAGTTTAGAAAACAGCGTGGAAAGGAGTTGGAGTCAGAGTCGGAATCTGCTACAGTTTAGATGCTGCATGTCCCCCTAAGGCCTGTGTTAAAAGCTTAGTCCTCAACTTGGCGCTATTGGCAGGTAGTGGAAACTTTGAACGGTGGGACCTAGTACAAAGTTTTAGATAATTGTGGGTATACCTTAAAGGTGATTGTGGGAGTCCACTCTCTTTCTTTTTTGTGTCCTGGCCATGGGGTGAATTGTTTTGCTTCCCATACACTCCAACCATGATGTACTACCACCCTCCTAAATAATGGGTGAGTCACTCAGTCATGGACTGAAACCTCCAAGACTGTGAGCTAGAATAAATCTTTTCTTTTTATAACTTGATTTTCCTGAGGTATTTGTTACAATGATGGAACACTGACTAACACAGCTTCATATAGAGCTTCTCAAGGATCATCTTGTCTCCTCTAACTTTTATCAATGCTAAAGATAATCTCTCCTTTTCCAAGTGATACTTTTATTCTTTTTTCTTTTTTGATTTTTATTTTATATTTCGTTCTGAGGATTGAACCCGGGGGCCTTCTACCTCTGAGCTACCCCAGCCCTATTTTAGTTTTAGTTTGAAATGGGGAACTGGGTCTCACTAAGTAACCAGGCACTGGCCTTGAACTTGTGATCCTCCTTTCTCAGCCTCCCATGTACTGGAATGACAGGCTATATATATATACCCCCATGTCTAGCTCAAACTCTAGTTTTTATGTTTCAAACTGCTCTTTTGACTTCTGATTAAATAAATGTATTTTTTTATTGTTTTTAAGGGCAAAAAACTTGTAGGCACTACTCTCAACCCTGATTCTGACTTGAACCCTGCTTAAATCTACCCACAGCTTCCGTTTTTTTATTCCTTCCACCCTCCTATCACTCCCTCTTTTTGTCTTTCTAATTGTTTATTTATTTATTTATTTGCAGTAACTAGGGATGGAACCCAGGGGCATTCTACCTCTGAGCTACACCCCCAGTCCTATTTTTTATTCTTTATTTTTGAAACAGAGTCTTACTAAGCTGCGGAGAGCCTCACTAAGTAACTGAGGCTAGCTGTGAACCTGAATCCTCCGGTCTCAGCCTCCCAAGTACTGAGATTACAAGCTTGTGCCACCAGGTCCAACTCTTTTTGTCTTTCTTGTCTTTATACTCATTGCTTCTAAGAATCCAACCCCCCTATTTTCAATGCAAATGCATATTCATCTAATAGTTATGTCTCATGACAGAGTTCCTAAAAGATTAGATTATTTCTGGTTTCTTTTTCTATCTAGAGTGCCCCCACCCTGAATGTGTGTTTTCTTATTGAAATGATGGAACTAATTGATTCATTGATTTAGAATGGGCATGACCTTGGTTTGGAATGGGCTTGGAATAAAAAAAACTAAAAACTAAAAACATCTTCTGGCCAGTTTGGGCAAGTTATATGGTGCCTTTGAGAGTCTTCAAACTCTGAATCTAATCAAGATAAGAAGAAGAGAACAGCTGAAAGGAATCACATGCATTCTTAAACACATGGGGCAAATAAAGCGCAGGTTTTTCTGGGGCAGGATATAGTAAGACCCCCCAAAATCTTGACTAGGAGCCCAGAAAGATGGTTAGCTTTTGCTGTGAAACTGGAAGTATGCCATCGTAACCTGTATGACAGTTCACATTAAGTCAAATGAAAGACTTAGGACAGTCACTACCTTGTATTTTCAAAAATCATTTGCTCTAAATTAGAAGTAAAGTGTTTTTTTTTTTTTTTTTAGTTTTTAGGCAAAAAAAAAAAAAATCTTATGGCTTTTGTGGTCCCTATTCTTATTTGGACAGTACAGAAAGTTCTGCTTCAAAGTATTTGATGGATTTCCATCTTTGTACCTCCCAGCTTATTTTTTTTTTTTTAGCACAATCATTTATATATTACACCGTGCTATCTAAAAGGGAAGGAAAAATATACTATATATCAAAAGTAGGGTGGTAAAAATAATATTGTGGGATTCTAAAGAGTGTTTGAAGTGAGTATAAAGATTTTTGCTTTTTTATGTTCCTAGGGATTGTTGTCTGTGAGGCGCCTAACAACAAATTAGATAAATTTTCGGGAATCCTCTCTTGGAAGGACAGCAAGCACCCCCTTGACAATCGGAAGATCATCCTGAGAGGCTGCGTCCTGCGAAACACCAGCTGGTGTTTTGGAATGGTTATTTTTGCAGGTACAGCTCGTGACCCAAAGCCACATCTATGCCATCTCTTCACAGGGATCTGTGTCAGCATAGTCCACGGTTTTCCAGGTTCAGAGGAGCTCAGTGCTTTTATTCCATGCAGAGAGCTGCTCTGGCGTTGACTTCAGAGTGTGCAGTTCCAGGAGAAGACACTATTGCTCTGAAAATAGTTCAGGTGTTCTTAGCATGGGGAAACCAATGACATCTAGGACATGTTTGTGTATTTGTGTGTGTGTGTGTGTGTGTTACTGGGGATTGAACTCAGGGATTCTCTGCCTCTGAGCTACACCCCCAGCCCTTTTATTTTTATTTTGAAGCAGGGTCTTGCTAAATTACAGTGTGCTGGCCTTGAAACTGCAATCCTCCTTTCTCAGCCTCCCAAGTACTAGGATTACAGGTATGTGTCATATCTTGGACTCCTACTTAAGAATGTTGGGGCCTTCATTACACAGTATGTTCTAGTTACCTACTATTTAATTTCTCTTTCTTTAGCCCCATCTTAGATATCACTTTATTTTATGTATTAATCAACCTGCCTTTAAACTAAGGAAAGAGCATGAAAGAAAGCTCCTCATTCTGCTGTTCACAGGGTTGTTTGTGAAATCCAAACAGCTCTTTGAGGAAAGCCTTAGAGATCTTGCCCTCACTTCTGTTTATACTGTGTAGTCTCTTCGACTGTTTGTAAATAGGACAATGGAGTCTGGAAAGGCTGTGACGACGAGGCTGGAGTGGAGGGAGAGAGATGAGGCCCCTCTTGCTCCTCTTGCCTGCCATGGTTCTATGGGTCTGAGGTGGCACTCTCCTGCTAAGGAAGCTTACAGTAGCACCATTTCATAAAGCCACTAAAATTGTACTCAATTGCCAGCCCTTGATTTTATAAATCCTGTTTATTGTGACACCAAATTAAGATGTGTTTCGGGTCTGCTGATTATATGCGCAATCAAATTTGGAATGTTTTTCTTAACTTTCCTCAACAACAACAAAATGTTCATTAAAGACTTAAAAGTGTTCCAAAGCTAGGAACGTCCTCCCAGTTGCTGCTAAATACTCTCAGCTGTGGGTGTTAGTGCAGCTCTCGCTGCATGGGGCATT
>PVLC010008121.1:0-59910 GCA_004027655.1 Graphiurus murinus | reverse complement strand
TTAGTTCATTCAGTGAGGCAGATGAAATGTTCCCCCAAACACAACACGTACCTCTAAAACAGCCCTGAAAATACACATCAAACCATTTTTGTAAAGCACATTTGTTGTAAAGGTGAAGGAACGTGCTCACTTCTGCCAAGAGAAAGCTGAAAGGGGATGACCTGCATACGCTAAGACCCAGGTGTTGCCCAGTCTCTCTGAGGTGGCTCAGCGCTTGTGAGGTCAGACTAAAAAGAAAGTAATGAGCTGGACATGATGGCATATACTCGTAATGGCAGTACTTGGGAGGCTGAGACCAGAGGATCGTAGGTTTTAGGCCAGCCTCAGCAACTTAGGGAGTCCCTCCACAATTTAGTGAGACCCTGTTTCAAAACAAAAGAAAAGGTGATGTTTGAACAGTTTTTTGTTTTGTTTTGTTTTGGTTTTTTTTGGTACTGGGGATTGAACCCAGGAACATCTACCTCTGACTACCTCTGAGCTACACCTAGTCTTTCTTTTAATTTTTTAGAGACAGGTTCTTGCTAAGTTGCTAAGGCTGGCCTAGAACCTGTGATCCTCCTGTTTCAGCCTCCCAAGTACTGGGATTCTAGGCATGTGCCACCACTCTTGGCTTGAGCAGTATTTTTGCTCACTTTAAATGACTTGGGTGATTTACTTCTGGCTCTAAAAGAAAAGCATGCTCATCTCAGGGAACTTTGAAAGCCTAAAAAATGAAAAGAAAATAATTTCACTACTTCAAGATAAACTCTGTTAACATGTTATATTTTCTCACACACTTTCTGTGTTTTATACACACACACACACACACACACACACACACACTTTTTTTTTTTCCTTAACATACTGGGTACGCACAGTTCTACAGCCTCTTTTTTTCACACCATACAATCTGATCGCATATTCTTATGCCAAAATACTACTGTGCATGGCTCCTTGCTTTCTACCGAAGGCAAACACCATGTATGACTTTCACATTCCTCAGCTGTTGGATACTTAGGTAGTTTCCAGGTTGGGGGGAGGCAGCTGAATCTGGAAGGTCGAGTCGCTGGCTAGCTAGAAAGGGCTGGTGGGGGCTCGAGCCACAGCCCAGCAAGTGTGGGAATGTGGGGCTCTGGGGACCTGTGTGCACAGCCTTCCATGAGAGTCGGGGCATGTGTTATGTTCTTTCTCTTTCATGAAGAAGGAAGCCAACGTTTGGAAAAGTTCCATGACTTCCCTTAAGAGATCCCTAGAGGACTGTAATAGCCATCTTCTTTCCCCAAAGTCTTAGTCATTTGACAGCAGGGAAGAAATGCCAGGGCAGGGGGGAGGAGCGGGGAGAGGGAGACAGACCTAGGAAGAGCCATGAAGGGCACATTACTGAGCTGGTATCCTGTGCGTTCTAGGCTCAATCATTACAGGGCCTCTGATGACTTGCAGAAAGTACCTGGAGGAGATTTCCCCACTGGTTGTGGTCCCCCCTGGGGAGCCACCAATGCTCTTCCAAGCCACACTGGCTGAGGGGGTATCAGAAGGCTTGAGCCTGGGACAGAAAGGGGTATGTGTTACTAGGGTGTGACCCCGAGGTGTGCAACACACTGACTCCAGCTGGGCTGACACAGAGGTGGCTGTGGGGTGCAAAGCCATCTGCTGTGCCATCCAGGGGCTTGGGCCTCTCTCCCCAGGAAGGAAATCACAGGCGACTGGGTGGGAGTTCAGAGAGTATATTTTTAGGAACAAATCTGGGATGGGAACATTTTCTTTTCCTTTAAGGAAGAAGCAACCAGGAACAGCCTGGCTGCAGAATCCTGTTGTTTTTATTATGACATTAGGCCAATGCCTTTAAAAAAACAAAACCAGCCAGGCGTGGTGGCACATGCCTGTAATCCCAGTATTTGGGAGGTTGAGACAGGAGTATCACAGGTTTGAGGACAGCCTTAGCAAGTAGTGAGACTCTCATCAACTTAGACTTGTTTCAAAATTAAATTAAGAAATAGGGCTGGGGGTATAACTCAGAGGTAGAATGCCCCTGGGTTCAATCCTCAGTACCAACAACAACAAAAACCCAAAATAAAACAAAACAAAAACATTCCCTGAGCCCTGACTCTGACATACTCATGCTGGAGATTCTGGGGTGGTCAGGCTCGGAACCCTGGCCTTGCTCAGTCCTGTCTGGGAGGATAACAGGCAGCGCTTGTGGACAGCCTGCTCTCGGAGCCCGGCAATGGCTCTGGAAGCCAGGAAAGGCTCTAACTTGCTCTGAGCTCCTGTGGGGCCAGGCCCCATACTGGGGGCTTTCGGAGCTTTGCCTCGCCCTTTATGACCCCTGGAGAAGAGAGGCCTTCTTCCTGGGAACAGAGCTGAAGTTTCAGAACTAGCTCATCCCATGAGTGCTGAGTGAAGTCGGTGAGCCCCTGTCTGGTGGAATGGGGACGTGTAACATATACTCATTCCTTCCTCTCACCTCAAATAATGATTGTGTACTTGCTGCATGCCATGCTGCTCTAGGGTAGAGTGAGTCCTCACCATGGGTTTGGGGGATCAGGTGGTCATGCACACCCCGAGTCTACGGGGGCGGACCCTGGCAGAGCTCCAGGTGGTGGAGAGGCATGAGGGAAGCTCAGCACTGCCAGGAGGGCCCGGGGAGGGCTTCCTGCCCAGGGAGGGCTTCCTGGCACAGGTGGTGCCAGACCTTTCTGTGGACAGAGCTCTGTTCTTTTCTCCATCTCACCCATGCAGCGTGCAATTATACATCTGTGTGCATATCTGAAGAACACCTGTCTCCCCCATTATTCTGAGTGCTCCAAGAGGGACCAAGCCCTTGCCCACCAGGGTCTGCCAGCACCAGACATACAATAAGTGCTTAATACGTATTTACTGAGTGACTGAACAGTATGGCAACGTGGGCCTCTGAGCTGCCTTCCCCTTCCAGCAGAGATGCAAGGTCAAGTGAATACTCCACCTTCTACCTGAGACACAGCACTGATGGCTGGTGGGTCTGGGCGATAAGGGAAGCCGGGGTGGGGAAGGATGAGGAGCGGGGGCACAATGGAGAGGGAGAAAGGCCCAATGTGTGCTGGACACTTAGTCTGCTCATCACTTAGACTTCCTCAGCACTGGTGACTAACTCCTGTTCAGACCTGGAAATCCACAGATCATTGTGATGGAAATGGCAGAAGGCTGCCAATCATTGTGCAGCAGGAGAACCCTCACAGCTTCTTGGCTTTTTTTTCCCCCAAACCAACAATCTATGTTGACAGCAAATCTGTACAGAAAGCCTATTAAAAGAAATTGTAGTAAATCGGAGATGCTTTAACTGTCTGGCGTTCTGCTGATTGCATGCCTGACACTTCCATTGCACCTCCCTTTGGTACCGCCTTCATCTGATTCAACTCAGTGCATAATTATCGAGTCTTGACTAGGTGCAAGGCAAAGTGTTGGGAGCCTCATTCCCGCTGCACCTTCCAGGCCTAGGGCATAATTTAACTTACAAAAATAATCATGCACAACAGAAGTACAGAAACTGTAAAGACCATTTCAAAGAAAATAACACTTTACCCATGTGAACAAGTGCGGGTAGCTGGCAACACACATTCATTCATTTAAATAAATACGTGTGTAATAGTATTGCTAAGCAACTTTCTTGGGTCAGGCACTACTGGACCTTTGGGTCACGGGGATGACTGAGAACCCTGGATTACAGCACAGCACTCCATGGGAGCCCAGGGAGTCTCATTCAGCTCATTAACACTGTCCAGGGATTTCCAGGTCTGGGTAGGACTAAGTCTTTAGTGTTAAGAAAGTCTAAATGATGAGCAAAAGCATTTCAACAAAATACTCCAGTTGTTCCTTGAAGGGGGAGCAAGACACACGAAGGGCTGGAGACAACAGGACACAAGAAGTCTTCAAGAAGACTGGCTGGCAGGGAATGGGACTGTGGCATGCTGTTACAGAGTTAAGCCAAGGCCACACAAGCCAAGACTTAAAAAATGTGGGTTTAATTCAGAATGCGACTGGGCGCTACAGGATAAGAAAAGCAAAGTTTTACAAATATATAAGATGGCTGTGAAAAGTCTCCCTAATAGAGCCATCCAAGCTGAAGTCTTCATGTGGAATGTCTAATGCCATGCGAAGGCAGTGTCAGCTAGCCTGCACTGTGGGGGAAGGTGGACCTTGAATTAATCCCAGTCCCACCGCTTACTTTTTTCCCCCTCTAAAACGAGAATCATGATGCTTAGCTCACAGGTTTGTAATGAAGCTTCAATGACATAACACATATAAAATGCCCGGCATAGTAGTGCCTTTCTTAGTGAGCATTCGGCAACTGTTGGTTTACCCTTTCACCACCTTCTCTCTATGTGTGCTTCCTGATGGGGATACACGCTGGGAGAGACAGAATGACTGCCCAGAGGTGATCTAATGGAGCAAGAATGACTTGGCAAGTCAGTGAGCTCAAAAACAACGTTGGAGGGGACTTTAAGAAATGATCTATCCCCTTTGTCTTAGGTTTCAAATGGATGAAAAGTGATAGGATGGTGGAAGAGGGAATAGAAACAGGCTCACATGATGCTTTACAATGCTGAGGGACATTCTGCAACAAGTGGCATGGTGGACATACTCAGGCAGGTTGGAGAAGGAATATTTTGTGGAGTCTAGACAGTGGCGGCAGTGGGGTGATGGCCATGGTGATCCTAATGGTCACTGGTGCTATAAATCATGGTAACTATGGTTTGGATGAATCTAAAGAGGTGAAAGAGGTGGGAAAAAGTGGTACTCAATACCCATAGCATCTGGACTGTGGTCTCTGCATAGTAATGCTATTTCCCACAAAAGGCATCAGAGCTGATCTGAAAATATGTAAAGCAGAGAATCTATGAAATGAACCTGGACCATCTTGTGCTTGAAACCAATAAACTGAACTTCTACTGGATAGTATCACAGAGGTTTCCACTGGCCAAAGACAAAAAATTTAAGCATCAATAAAGATAATAACAGCAGTGGACTGAAACAGATTAAATATAAATGACTTAATACTGATACTAAGAAAACAAAATAGACCTCACTGGTCACCTCTGGAGAACACTAGGAAAGCCTAGTTTGAAAACTGGTGAACCTAACATTCTATCTTTCTAAATCAAACTGTGCTTCTAGCTAGCCTAAGCCTTAATGAGGGAAAGTTTATAAAGCATGTCAACTAATAAACGATGACAGAATGAACTGAGAACATCACCACTGAGGAACCCCCAATGAATGAATGGTCTAGGCAGTGATCATCAGTGGCTCCTAATATCACAAAAAGAGAGACAACCAGAAGTACTGTCCCTTCTTCATCCCCACAGGGACAGTCCTACTTCCCGCTGCTATCAGTCCTAGATCTACCCAATGATTTTGGGGAAATGCAGGAATGGAGGAACATGTTAAGTGACACCATCAATGTATGATTAGCAAAATCTTGACTGTCCAACACTCTACAGGTACTTTTAATAAATATATTTAAAGGAATGTAAGAGATGTTAGTGTATATCCACCGATCGCAATGCATGGACCTTATTTTGGTCCTAATTCCAACAAACTGTAAATATAATAAGTAATGAATGAACCAATAAGAGTTATGAGACTAAATAGCTGAAAACATTAAGGAATTGTTGTTTTCTACATGTAACAGAGTTGTGGTTTTTTTAAATCCTTATTTTTAAGAGGTATAACTGAAATATATATATTGAAATGATATATCTGAGACTTACTTCAAAATAATCTTCCATCAGGGACAGAGGGTCAAATAGGAGATATAGCTGGATGTAGTGGTTCATGCTTGTAATCCCAATACTTGGGAGGCTGAGACAGGTGGATCCCAGGTTCCAAACCAGACTCGGCAACTTATTGAGACTCTCAGCAACCTAGTGAGATCCTGTTTCCAAATAAGAAATAAAAAGTCAGGCTGGGGGGTGTAGCTTGGAGGTAGAAAGCCTCTGGATTCAATCTCCAGTGGGGGATGGGGAGGAAGAGGTATAAATGAAATAAGATTAGCCACAGATTGACCACTGTTGAGGTGGCGGATGGGTTCACTAGGGATGCATTACACTATTTTTTTTTTCTACCTTTGTGTATGTTAGATGTTTTCCATAGTCAAAAGTTCTTGTTTTTGTTTATGAGACAGGGTCTTTCTAAGTTGCCCAAGCTGGCCTCAAACTTGCCATTCTCTTGCCTCAGCCTCCTGAGTAGCTGGAATTACAGGTGTGTGTCACTGTAACTGTGTGTGTGTGTGTGTGTGTGTGTGTGTGTGTGTGTGTGACACACTGGGGCTTGAATTCAGGGGCATTCTACCTCCGAGCTACACCCCAGCCCTTTTTATTTTGAAACAGGGTCTTGTTAAGTTGAACCTGC
The DNA here is from genome assembly GCA_004027655.1 of Graphiurus murinus. NCBI lineage: Eukaryota > Metazoa > Chordata > Mammalia > Rodentia > Gliridae > Graphiurus > Graphiurus murinus. The sequence goes on along the minus strand of PVLC010008121.1, from coordinate 53,547 downwards.
GATTTTCCGGTCTCAGCCTTCCAAGTATTGGGATTACAAGTGTGTGCCACCATGCCTGCCTGGCTTAAGTGTAATTTTTAGAAAGAAAAAATTATAAGTAACTAGTAAGCATGGGGGAAATAGTCATTTCCATTGGTCTCCACAGAAATGTATCTAAAACAATGAAATAGAGCCTGATACTTTTCTAGCAGTTGCAGCTTGGAAGCCCTCTCCCCACCTTCCTTCCCTTGGTGTCTGCTCCACTGGCCACACCAACCTCAGGGCATATACAGGCTCTGCTTAGGAGCTTCCAGGAGTCGGCTGTAACCTCTGGATCCCAGAAGTCCTCTCCTGAGCTCCACCCTCTCAGCCTGGGATCTGAAACACAAATGCCTTTTGGGGGTAGGGGGCAGATGGGGAACTAGGTCATCAAATGGTGGTGGTGGTGGTGGTGTTCTTATCTGCAATCAAAGCACAAAGACCTCTGGGGGGGGCATGCCTTCTCTATACCTCTTCAAGGGAGTCAGGACTCCCTCACTATGCCTGTCACTGAGGTCCTGTGGCTGGAAGTTACTTGTGACCACTCTTTTATTCCTTTATTAGCTATGCTCTCCTCAACACCAGGATCAAGGGGCCCAGAGTGATGGGACCTTTAACATGTCAAAATTCCTAGGGAAGCATTTTAGCCCAGCCACACACCCAGACGTGAACTTTTGAACTATGTTTACTATGAGCAGAAGCTGAGCAAGGTCTTGTCAAGAACTTGCATTGACTTCAAGCAAACTCATTTCGCTCTCATTTTAATCTATTCATTCCAAACTAGGTGGGAGAATTAGAAGGACCCATTAGGTATTATAATTATTCATTCATATTCTCTCTCTCTCTTTCTTTCTTTCTTACTGGGGGTTAAAACCAGGGCACACTACCTCTGAACTATACCCACAGCCCTTTTAATTTTGAAACAGGGTCTTACTAACTTGCTGAGGATCTCACTAAATTGCTGAAGCTGGCCTCGAACTTTTGATCCTCCTGTCTCAGCCTTGTAAATACTGGGACTACAGGTGTGTGCCATCCCACCTGGCTCAATTATGCACTCCTACAGTGAGATATATCCTTTTCACATTCCTGTCACCAATGAGAATTACGATACTCTCTCTGCCCAGCTATGGAGGAGCACTGACAGTTGGGTCTCAGGAAAAGCATCTAGCAGGCAACAGCTCACAAGGCCGAATGATACTTTGTAGAGTTTCAGGTCCATGCTTACATTTACTACTACATAGGAACAGAGGACAGCAAGCAGTCACATTAGGAAGGGCTTTTCTTTCCTAAGTCCTTTACCTCTTTTATTTCTTTGTTCATCTTCTCTTCCCTCCACCCCTAACATCTTACACACACCACACAGGCCCACACCCCTCCACGGTTATCTATGACAACAAAGCCAGTCTAACTCAGGCCAAGTGAATACAAAAACCTTCCGAGGCAAAGGGAGGGGGGCACCATCTCAGAAACCCAATCCCAGAGATGAGCTAGGCACTACCAGGGCACCCCCAACAGCAACTCCTTCCCACCCACCATGGCATATTCAACTCTCCTGGCTCTAACCTACCTTTAGGGCAAAGTGCCCCGCAGCCCATGGTCTGTGACTGCAGCCACAATCATGGTCTCTTCTGGCCAGAGCTGACCTCTCCCTGTGGGATCCTGCACCCCTCTGCCTTCAGGACGATCTGTAGAGGTCTGAAGGTCTGCGAAGCTCTCGATCTTCCCAACTGTTTCCAGAGCCGGCTGCCGCCTACTCGGGTAAGGCTCTCAGCTCAGCATCAGCTGAGAACAAGTGGCTGCCTATATAATTTAATATGATGCCACTCGACACTCACAGACCTGCTGCAGAGCAAGCAGGATTCTGCCTTGCTCCTCTTGGCAACCTGAAGTCCGGACTGCTTGTGTCTGCTCCGTATGCTTCAAGTGACCCAACAGAGCAGGTGGGGCTGGGGACTGGGTTGGGCACTTTCAAAGGGTTTAAAGGATGGGGGCCACTGAAAAATGGCCCTCATCTAGGGGGCTCTGAAATTTCTTAGCCTCTCCACAGACAAAAGGTCATGAATATCTAGGTAGGCAGAGGCAAGTTGTGGGTGTGGCTGGGTGACCCCAGGCAGCCCTGGACAGAGTGGCCATCTGTGTCCTCCAAGCCTTTTCTTAATTGTTGTGGAGGAACCTATCCTACTGGGAGATAATAAAGATGTGTGCGTGCCTACATATGCACTTGTAAGCACAAACTCGGGCATGTGTTAAGGAAAAGGATAAAACTTTCTTGTTTTGGAATATTTGTTGCTTTGGTCCTTGGGATTTGCCAGCTGGTTGGTTTCATGCAAAACCCTGCCAGGCAAGGCAGGTCCCGGTACTGTTCGCCTGTTTCCACTTGCAGGGAGATGACCCAGCCCTGGCACTGGGCTAAGTGGATTATCTGATGCTGGGACCAGTTCAATTGCACTCTGAGGGAGTATGTGTTAAGGAAATGGGGACTCAGGGATGCTGGATCTTGGGATGCAGCAGGGATGCCCACCACTGCGGTCTGTTCTTCAGGACCCGGCACTAACGTCACCCTTTCCTAGGTGTGGGGAGAGACTGAGTAAGGGCATAGAGATGGTCTTGCTGAGAGCCAGCCTAGGGAAAATCTCTGGACAGAAGGAGCACTGCAGCCAGAATCTAGCAGGGGACTCTTACTTCCTATTCTGTCTGTCATTAAAGGCTGAGATGTGGATTATTCTGGGAGACAGTGCTACAGCTGTGCCCAAGGGCGCTCCAGAGCCCTAGAGCTGCAGTTGTATTTCCTTTCCTTTCCCTTTCTCTCCCTCTCTTCTTTCTTTCTTTCTTTCTTTTTTTTCATGTGTGGTACTGGGAGTTGAAACTAGGGGCAGTCTACCTCTGAGTTACATCCCCAGCTCTTTTTTATTTTTTTGTTTTGAAACAGGGTATCCCTAGGTCGCCGAGAGTCTCACTTCTTGCTGAAACTGTCCTCAAACCTGTGATCCTCCTGTCTCAGCCTTCCAAGTACTGGGGGTTATAGGTGTGCGCCACAACACCCAACTTGCAGGTACATTTTCTAAGATGAGGTGCTCTATGACCCAAATGAAGGGAGGGGTCAGGTCTGAGGGGTCTACCTCCTAGACCCTCCTCTTGAGTTGGTTGGTCACTCCAGATGATGGATGAGGGGTTTGGTTGGAGGAGGGTGCTGCCAGCAGGAAGCTATCGGGAGTACTTGTCCCTTTTGGAGAAAGAGGAAACTCCAAGCCCTCACAGATAACCTGAAAGCCCTAGAAGGAGAAATCCTGGGATGTAATTACTGTGATGCACGATCGTTTGAAAAGGGGCTCTTTTCACAACCATCAGCTTCAAGATTATCATCCAAGAGGCATAATATTCTTCAAAATAGCCAGTGGCTAAAAGGCAGAGCATATGCAAATTTAGCTAACATTTTCTGATTAATAACTATTATGTGACTGGTATTAAGCTAAGCCCCTTGCACACATTATCTCATTTAATCTCTGTGATATAGAATTTACAAAAATGAATTTATGTCATATCTACTGGCTAATGCATTAGAGTATGTAAAAGAGGACTCTAGAAATAGCACTGTAGGGCTGAACTAAAAGGTTCTGATTCACAGCAAAGGAAATTTAATTAAAGCCTGTAATGTCAATTACTGTCATTCATAATCATATTAGGACTCCCCAGAAATAATACAGATGTAAAAGTCTAGAGTTACCTGCATGTTTTATGTAAACAGCATAAAATTATCTAGGTTCTGAAAATATCCAGATATCAGACAGGAAAAAAATAAAAAGTACCTCTACCTAGCCTCTTGTGTCATCAAATTTTATTAAGTAGGGACACGAGCATCCATCTCTTCTCTGAGAACAGACCATAAAGACTTTCAAGCATGCCTGCAAATCTGGAGTTTAACATGGTTAAGAGTTTTTAGTTGCCTGTTTTGATAAGCCCCAGGAGAGGCCGGAGAGTTCTCATCAAACTCCTACCAGTTTGGGGCTCTGCATGGGGTAAGAACCAGGTCTTCTCATGAAGGTCAGGAAAGCACCAAGGAAAGGAAAATCTGGCACATTGACCAAGTCATAGTCAGACCCCAACTGGTTCCCCAACGGGCACCAGAACCCTGGCGCTTCCATCACTCTCCCCTTCATCATGGAGTACACACTATTGTCAAACCCAGAGATAAATAGTGGGGTCTATGACGTGCAAGAAAGTAGCAGGCTCCTTGTGTTCTTGGGATCACAGTGCAGTGAGGGATACAGACATTAATTCAAAATTATACAAATTCATAAATACAAGCCACATTCCACTGTGTTCTAGTTGTTGCATATAAGAGATGGGTATTACAGAATATCTATTCTATGAGGTCTTGGCAAAGATGAAATTAGCAAACATGTATAAAGCTCTTTAACAAAAATTCTGCTACTCCTATTACTAAGGAATGGCTTCACTAGTTTGTGTGACATTGCCAAGTTATTTAATTTTCTCATGGCTCAGTTTTCTCATGTCCAAGTTTTCCCATACTGGTCAGTTTTAGTAAAATGAGATAACAATACTCCCTAATAAAAAGATTAAATAAGTAAATATACAGAAAGAGTCTGGAATGATGCCTGGCACACAGTAAGTGCTTGATAGTGTTAGTTGCTAGTGGTGATTATTATTTTGCAGAAATCTGGAGAGTAGAATGCTAAGACATCACGTCAGCCCATAATACACTTATGGTCCAGCTCAGAGTTTCTCAACAGAGGCACTATTGACCTTTAGACTGGATAATTCTTTGGTGTGGGAAGCTGTCTGGTGCACTGTAGGACATTTAATAGCATCCCTGACCCCTACCCCCAAAATGCTAGTAGCAACCCCTTCTTCTCCATTATGACAACCCAAATGTCTCCAGACATTGCCTGATGTCCCTGGATGCCCCCATACTGATCTGGCTGGAAAGTATGAAGTTCCAAGAGGAAGAAAGAATGAGAACCAGAATCTGTGGTCCTGCGTGAAAGAGCAACGGTAAGTCATTGAAGGGAGCCTGTCGCTACAGAGCCAGGGCAGGTGGCTTAGGAGAGGGGGCATTAAATTACATTAAATTACAGCCATTTAAAAATCTGTATCTTTTTTTGAAAAACAATAAAATCTCTTATTGAAATCTGAGATTTCAAAACAGAGTAAAAATCATGATGAAACCCAAATTAAAGCAACTCTAATTGTGTAAAATATAGCTTTCTGTTACATGCAGTTCCCTCTTCTCACCAAATTTCCAGTAAAGCTTTTTAGCAAAATGTCATCTCACACTGATTTAGGTATGCTGGGAAGGAGGTAAACAGGAGAAAATAGAAAAAGGAGAGGGGGCAGGGAAGGGGAACATTCAAGTTGCCCCTGAAGAACATTAGAGCAGGTCCACTAATGCCGATGGAGATGAGTCCAAATGCTACCCAAGTGGCAGAGAGCTTGGTCCCCAGGTGCCATCCTACCCTTCCCTCCCATGACAGGGACTATCTGACCGTCAGCTGGAAGTCAGTCCTGCTTCAGTTTCTAGGACCCTTCTTGGCCCACAGCTGTCTTGGATCTAGCACAGTATCATCTGATTGCAATACAGTGCCTCGTTCCAACGATGGACAGATGCCCAGTTCTTCAACCAGGTTCTTCTCCTGGAGCTCCTGCCTTGGCCTGTCCCTGTGAATGATCTCCCATCTAAGAATCTGCTGGGCACCCCAACCCACAGCCCTATGCAGGGACCTCTGCCCATGTCTGAGAATGTCCTGAGGGTGCTGCCTGCCTGTCATCCCACCCTCAGTTCCTGCTGCTGCTGGCCTCAGTATACCCCTTGGCATATCCTACCACTTTGGGAGCACTCAGCTGCTACTGAATTTCAGCATGGCAAGCAGACACTGCTGTGCCCCACACTGGCCAGATTGCATCTTCACCATTAGCATTAGGGTCAGATCTTCGAACACTCCTATCTTGGAGGAAGAGTCTGGTCTACATCCTACCCCACCCTGCCTTCCCCTTTCCACTGTGGCTAACTGGTCATGTCACAACACAACCACAGTGAATGCCTGGCTGTGAGTTTTGGTACTCTCTATTGTGTGGTAGGTAAACCTGCACATACTGCTCAATCATAACATACATACATTATGAACTGAGCACTTCCCCTATGCAAGATACTCTGGCAGGTGAGGGAAGGAGAGACCGAACACTTACTGGAAGGTTACTTTGAATAGGACATTCATTTTTATGCTTCACACAGTTATTCAATTTTAACTTACAACAGTCCCAAGAGGTAGCATTCACATTTTTCATATGAGGAGACAAAGCTCAAAGTGCCAGCAAGGCCCAGGCAGGGCTCTGAACACTGGTTCCTTGCACGCATGTGTGCTCCAAACCTGTACTTGAGGTGTTTTTGATGGTAACTAAAACCCTATAAGTTTTTTATCCTTTTCTTTCCTCCTTCCCAGTTCCCTCCCTCCCTCCCTTCTTCCCTTCTTTCCATTTTTCCTTTTATAAATTTCGAGAGTATACATAACATTCACTTTCAGAGCTAATGATTGAACTCGGAACAGTCATAAAACTGTCCTCAGCCTTCTCTCCTTTTTTTTCTACTATGAAAATTCAGGTCACACAAGATAAAGTGTGGAATTCTACAAACTCTCTCAAGGGATCTGAGTACAAATAATTACTGTAACTTTAAGGAGCTGCTGTCCCAGTAAGCAAGATGCCAGGAAGACTTGGATTTTTCTGGAAGGAAGTCGATGCCCCCAAACAGACTGAGATACTGTCTGTAGGTCTGGGGGCTCAGCATTGAGCTCTATCTGGCCCCTTACTCCCTGCTGAGGAATAAGGTTTGCCAGAGATGACCCACAGAGAGCTACACACCCACCCCTGCTGACTGACTGTTATAAGAGGGACATGAGGTAGGTATTTCCAACGTTCACATTTGTATAACTATCTCCACTGCATTCACTTTTATTTTTAGAAAATTAGTATTTAAAGCTTTAAAAATACCACACAGCCTGTAATCCCAGTATTTAGGAGGCCGAGACAGGAGGATCTCAGGTTTGAGGCCAGGGTATAGTAACTTAGTGATACTCTGTTTCAAAATTAAAAAAATAAAATAGGGTTGGTGGTGTAGTTCAGAGGTAGAACCCCTTGGGTCTAATTCCTAGTACCACAAATGTACACAGTCACACACACATAAGCAAACCCACATAAACCGTACATTAGAGATGGTATTGGCTCTTCCCTCCAGGGAGGGGTGGGGGCCATTAGACTGGTTTTTACATGGATGGACCTGAAATAATTTTGTAAAGTATAAACAGCTACATTCTAGGGTTTGAATAACATACAAAAAGAAACTCATCACCTGTTAAAGCCAGGTGCTCAGGCATTTCTCAGTCACATTTAGGGCAAAGAGAGAAGAGACAGCCAATGTATATGACACAGTGCTGGAAGCAGCTAGCCATCCCAGATGGACAGCTGTCTAATGAAGCATCCAGCATTCACTTCTGAGACCTACTTCACAGACATTTAGGGGTCATAGTCATGTTCTTATTTTTTCCATTTTTATGGAAATCGTGGCTCCAGTTAGAATGTCTAACACCAGCAATAATGAAACAATGGGCCAGAAACCACAGAATACACTTTCCCCCTAGGAGACCAAGCAACTGCAAAATTTAGATTCTTATCTGATCCTTATAATTGGACAAGACTGGCTTTCACATGGTCATAAACAGTAATAAGGCATTCATTTATCCTAACCTATTGTATTTAAACCATCACACAGTTATTAGTCATTTGAGCTGTTTCAGCTTAGGTAAAATGAAATATACATCTCTGTACATGTCTAAAATGTTTTTTCCTTGGGATATACTTCCAAAAGTGGAATTGTTGTATCAGACTGCAGGATTGATTTTGTGATCTGTTCTCCAGGAGGAAGAAGAGAAAGATAATTTATAATGCCTTCTTCAGTGTATGAGCGTACCTGCTTCTATAAAACTCTATCCATGTTAATTTTGTGGCTTTTATTTATTTTTGATAATGTAATAGGCGTGATATGGTAATTTATAGTCATCTCAGTTTGAATTTATTAACTTTCCTCCCTGGATTTGTTTTTAGTGAACATTTATCTTGTGTGCTCTACTCATATTCTTTGATCTTCCATCCAATGAAATCTTAATTATGCCCTTTAGATTTTTATAAAACTTCCCTAAAGTGTCTGGATATTAAGTTTTTTCATGTTTATTGCAACTATTTCCCCAATCCATTGCTTTCTCTTTTTCTTTTGTTGATTTTCTTTGTACCCCACAAAAGGTGTTTTTTTTTTTAAACTGTAATTGAACCCATCAAACTTGTCATTGGTAATTTCTTCAATTGCTTCAATAGTCAGAAAATTGTCTTTCTTCAACAACTGGGATAAGTATATCATTAAAAAAAATTAGCTCTTTAAACCATCTGGCATTTGTTGTGGTATAGGGATACAGTGACCATATTTTCTGAATCAAAAATTGGACCATGTGATCTGACAAATGCCAGTGTTCTTATGGGTAAAATGGGACAGAATATTTGAAATTAAGACTGTGCTGGAAAATTGAGGACATATGGCCCCCATATGTATGGAGAAAGCTGCTATTTTAAAGGTACAGTGCCAGGCCCTGCTCTTCCTAGCTCCTGTCAACTCTAAGAAACAGAGGTTTTCAGCCCAAGGCCCAGTCTCACCCAAGTCCTGAACCTAACCTTACTAGGGTAGACAGGAAGGCAGTAGGGCCTGTCCCACCAGAAGGCAGGATCCAGATCCAGAATGAGGTATGTTGCAGGAAGCCCAGTGTTTGCTCTCTATGCCCATCTCTGCTTTGCCCTCCCTGCTCCCTGCATAGGAATAGCTGTGCCAAAGGGCACACATGTCCTCTGCTCTCAGACTAATTAGGTCAATGGGAAGTATCCCAAGAAATCTGGAAGACAAAGGGGAAGGAGTTGGGGGTACTTATTTCCTGATCCCTTCATTGTAGGGTAACCATGACTAAAGGTTGTTAGTCCTAACTGTTGGGGGGCCCTCCTCATACCACTTTTCTCTATCTCTGGAACTGGGTACCATTTCCATCCTTGCCCCTTCAAGCCTAGCTTGAAGGTTATCAGCTCCAAGCTATATTTAGCTCGCTCTTTTTTCAACAAACCTTTTGTTAAACTGTACTGAAGTAATGTAATTTGATGTGTCATCATTTCCAGCAGGGGCCCTGACTGAAATACTCAGAGTCCTGGCCACCTCAGTGAACAAGTATACACACATTCACAGAGTTAGTTTCCCGTATGACCAAATTGGCTCTGGGAACACAATGGTTAAAAAGTCTAGTTCTTTCTAGAAGTAGAGCCCTCCCCCAGACTGCAGCCTACTAGGCAACTCTGCCAGCCTCTTCTCTGAAGGACACCACCTCTCAACTCCACCCACTGATTGCAGAATTGCTATACTCTGTATAAACCACCAAGCACTGCAGTCCAGCTGCTCATACACTACCTTGAAATTCTGAATTTCCTATCCTGGTTTTACCTATCCTGGCTGCTTTCTTCTCCCTAGGCCAGGGCTGAGGTCCCAGCATGCTTCAGATCCATCTGTGAGGCTACTGCTACAGTGAACGAAGGGTTAATACCCTTAGAGAGAGCAAGCACTAGGCGATAATCATCTAAGCTGCCTGGTCCTGGTCCTCCACACCCGTCTTTCATGGCTACCCACTTCTTCTTGGCCTTTGATTGCTGGCTTATGGTGCTTTCTGGAACACCCTGCAGTGCCTCTTCTCTCTACTAACTGACCTCTGACCCACAGCACTGTCCTACTGTGTGTTCCTGCTAACAACCTGGATTCCACTTTTGCCAGGTCCTTACCACTTGGGCAACACTGATCTATCCCTGTCTATGGGGAAACCATATGCAAGGAGATGCCAGGGAGCAGGAAGTCCGAGACGGCCTCTGAAGCAGGTTTGGACCACACAGGCCCAAAGAGGACTTCTGTCAGCTCAACAGGCACCCACAGAGCCAGGCTCAGTATTGCAAAACCATGATGACAAGGACATGTGGCAACAGGAATAAGATACCAAGGCAGGCAATGGGGAACAGACAGCAAGCAGGTGTTGAGAAGGTTGGTAAGGCTTTGGAGAGGACCCAGGATTCAACCTAGACCTTGACGGTTGAGGAGGAGAGGAAGCAAGTCCAGAAGCAAGGCCTTGGGGCTGGGAATCAGCAGTGGTAACTCTATCAAATCACTCTTGCCTGAGGGCACAGGTGAGAGAAAACAAAAATGATGCCACACTTGTCAGCCAAACACCTGTGTGTTCCTGTCCCATAGCCACTAGGCTGCAAGTCTGAATCTCCAGGGCCTAGAATGTGGTTGGGCCAGAATCGATAAATGCCTATCGAATATAAAAATAAAAGAATATACTTAAGAGCCAAGAGTTCAGTTTTCTATCTTTGAATCTACAGGGAAAAGGGTCACCCAAAACAGGAAGTATCTTCAGATGGGTATCCCCTCCCCCTTTTTTGGTGGTACTAGGTATTGAACCCAGGGACATTTGACCTTTGAGCTACACCCCCAACCCTATTTTATTTTTTTTAAACAGGGCCTCACTAAGTTGCTGAGAGCCTCACTAGGTTGCTGAGGCTGGCTGTGAATCTGCGATCATCCTATCTCAGCCTCTCAAGTATTGGGATTACAAGCATGTGCCACCACACCTGACTGAGATGGGTGCTTTTAAGAAGTCAAGTCAACAAGCATCCCCAAACACCTGGGTACAGATCCCAAGTTGCCCTCTGGCTTTTGGGACTTGCCTTTATTTCAGGCAGGGGCCATGGAGGCCTTCTGCCTTCTATCCCCTGAAGCTTCAGGGACAAACTCTCCTCCTTCCTCCCCACCCTTGCCAGGTCTTCATACTTGAGCTTAACCCTTGGTTTATTGGGAAGCCTAGCAAGCAGCTCACAAGGGTGTACCTGTACATCTTTCTGCCCTACACAGGGGCTGCCCCCTCCTGCCTTTTAAAAGCAGCCTCAAGTTTCTAGGGTTATGCTTACTGACCTTGAAAGCAGTATCTCTCCCTGCATTTTCAATATCTGTCTTGAGCTCCATGTACCTTTTCTTTAGGCACTGATCATCACCATTGTAGGTCAGAGGCTCAATTCCATCCTATTAGTGGTAGGAATGCAATATAGTAACTTACATTTGCTTCAGGGTTAATACAAAGCTTGAACATGTGTCTTCAAGGACCCTGCTGACTAGGTATTAGGATCTCCATTGGATACTGGGGCTCCAAAGAGAGAACTTGTCTGCTTCTACAGTGACAGCACCAGGTACTGCCCATGACTCAAGGCCCCTTGTCTTCTGTCACAGTTACTGCCTCCCTACTTCTTCTTACTCTAAGTAATGTGATCAAGCAGAGCTGATGGCCTCTGCCTCTGCTACTGAATGGTCCATGCATCACATAAGGGCTGGGGATAGCTACGGGGGAGGTCCTTCCAACCCCCGAGTCCCTCTGATTCTCTCATCTTACAATCCTTCAACCTGCAGGCAATTTTGCACAAAGCCAGCTTCTCCCAGCAACTCCTGCAGAATTACCACATGATATTTTTTGATACTCAACTATTACTATATGTGTTTTGAAGCTAGGCAGCGAACTGGAGAGCAATTCCCTATCTCTGATTTCCCATAGCCTTGTGGAAAATCGTGTTACATCGGGCAAATGAGGGAGCGGATGGCAGCAGGAGGAAAAAAAGAATCATAAAAATGTAGTCATTTTTTGTTTCATTTTGCCTCCCTCAGCAGATTTGGTCAGTGACCTCTCTCTGAGTCATGAAAAGGCTTCAAAACTTGTTCTGATTTACATCTGTAGGAAACAGAGTTTATTCTGTCTTGCATTTTTCTTTTAATTCTTTTTTTTTTCATTCCCAAACCATAGTTTATTCCTTTCTTTATGGAATTTCTTGATAATACCTCAGGCTGAAAATATACATACATAATAGCGTTTCAGCTTCACAGTGTGGATTAACCCACACCACTCATTTCAGCCCAAGCCTGGAGGCTTGCAGCCGGTCACCCCCTGTGTATTCTGTGAGATTGAGCCCGGCCGTCTCCTCGGCAATTAAGTCATGGGAAAGGCTCAGGATCACCAATGACCTCACTTGGAGAGTGAGCCTCAAGGAAAAGCTATTTTTTTTTTTAAAGTTTTCTACCAGAGTTTAGAGGCAAGGGGCTATTTTCATTATTTTTGGCATATGAAGCCTGGCAGATGGTCTAATCTTTCACATCTCTCTATTCTGAACTCTAGTCCAGAGGAAAAATAAAGAACCACGATTTAGTAGAGGTCAGGAAGGCAAAGTTTATAACAACTTCAGTCCTCCCTCCACCCTGCCAAGGCAGGGGCCTCGGTGGAGTATGGCTATTACTCTTTAGTTGTGGCAACACAGCCCCTCCTCCAGGCCAGTTAAATAAAGGAGATAAATAACAAACAAGAAAAACAAACAAACAAAAAACTTCGGTAGGCAGAATCCTAAAATGTCCCCTTAAGGTTTCCTATTCTAACCCTAGGTCTGTGACTACAGTGGGACACCTTGTCCTGCATGTTGGGTGGGTCACCTGGAAACGGGAAGTTTGCAGATGTCGTTAGGGTTACTAGTTTTGATTTTGAGCTACTCAAAGGGGATGATCTGATTACACCTAACCTAATCACAGCAGACCTTTAAGAGCAGAATTTTCTCTTGCAGGTTACAGAAGAGGAATTCAGACAGACTTGAGTGAGAGGGACAGGCTGAGCAGGAGGCTCTGTTGCTGGCATGGAGGAGGCTACTTAGCAAGGGGCTGGGAGTGGCCTCTGATGGATAGAGCAGCTCTGGCCAAAAGCCAACAAAAGTTCAGGGGCCTCAGTCCTACAATTACAAGGAACTGAACTGTGCCAACAACCTGAATGAACTTAGAAGCAGGTACCCCAGCACCTTCAGGTAAGTACCCAGCCTGCCAACACCTGGGCTTCAGCCTGTAGACCTAGAGCAGAGCACTGCTGGGCCCACCTGGACCTCTGATCCACAGGAGAGATAACAAATGGATATTGTTTTAAGCTGCCAAGTCTGTGCTAATTTGTTTTGCAACTACAATGAATACAGACACCCAGACAAGTTTGTGTGCACAGGAATCCAAATATGGCCAGGTCCCAAGGGGAAGAAGAGAAGTCCCCCAGAAGCAAAGCTTTCTCTTTGTCTCTCAGAGCATGACTCTCTCCCCTCGGCTTCTCTTTCTATTCTGACCAGCTTCCTATGCTTCTGTGTGAGCACACATGGTCGCTCACCCCACATCTAATGACCTCACAGGTCCAGTAACTATCATTAACCAAAAAAGTCACTGTGCCCTTAGTTAAAATTCCTGTGAGAGGGGCTGGTTGCTGGTCATTCATTCATTTATTCATCCAGCAACTATTAACCAGGCATATACAATGTACTAAGAATTGTTCTAGGTGCAGGGGATATGGTGGTGAATGGAAGAAAGTCCCTGTCATTGGCAGCTTGCATTCTAGTGAAGGAGGGACACAATGAAATGCAAATAGATACCTCTGTTCTGCCAGCAATGATAGGGGATAAAGGAAAATACAGCAGATTCATGGCATAAATCGAAGCAGGAAGCGTTGTTTTTAAATGGGTGGTCACAGGTCTCTGGAAGCAGGAGGGGGACATGGGGACATGAATTTGAACAGAGGTTTGAGTGAAGGGATCAGTTATGTAAATACATGGGAAGCAACATTCAAGAGGAGGAAGCAGAAAGTGCAAAAGCTCTGGGGTGGAAACATCCTTGACAAGCATAGGGAAATAGGAGGCTGTAGACCTGGAGCAGAGAATGACAGGGAATGAGGTGGGAAGGTGGCATGGGCCAACACGAGCAGGGTCTAAGGCCATGGGACAACTTCAGAAAACCTTTAAGGAGCTGCCTATGAGGTTGTGATGTGGCCTGGCTGGTCTTCAGCCAGAGAGGCCTGCCCCTTCGGCTAGGCCTCTGGGCACCATCATTCCCAAAGAAAGAGGTGATGCTCCCACTGTAGCTCAGACCAACTCTGGCTAATTCAACAGTGTCTCAGTCACCTCGCAGGTGAGAGCCCGAGGGCTGAATCAAGAGGGGAGATGCCCACAGGTTATAATGGAGGGCCACTAGGAACCAGAGGGAGGATGTCTGTCCCCAAGGCTCCTTCTTAGAGACAGCTTGGGTCCTCTTTACATCTCTCTTGCCAGGCAGTTGTGGGGAAGAATCAGCAGAACCATTGACCAAGGGGTGGTCTCATTTCCCACTCACACGCCTATCCCTAGAGAAAATGCATCAGGACATATTCAGCTCAGAAAGGACATTAGGGACTCTAAAAGAGCCACTGTTTATAAAGAACCCGTGGCATCACACCAGGCAGTTTCCTCTGCTACATCACCAAACCTGTCCGCTCTCCAGCCTCTACTTCCTGGGCCATCAGGGGCCCTCCTGGAGACATGAGCCATTCCAGGCTCCAGGGTACCTATTCTTATCCCATTCCTTCTCTGAACCAGATGGGCCAATCCCCAACCCTCTACTGCCTCTTCCCTCCTGTTTCTTTGCATCCAGGTATCTAAATTTTCCTAGACTCAATCCAACAAACATTTATTGAGCACCAACTTTATGACATTGTGCAAGGTAGGGGGAACTCATGTCCTGGGCTCAAACCTAAATTCTGCCACAGACTTGTTGCCTTAATTTGTGCAAATAATTCAACCTCCTTGAGCCTCATCCATGGAATGGGCACAATAAGACCTACCTTGACAGAGTGTTTAGGAGTCAGGGATAATGTAAAGTCTCCAGTATGCAGTTGGAGACAAAGTAGAGGCACAGTGAATATTTGTTGAACAGATGAATGAATTAATGAATGACAATGTTTAAACTATATTTCATGAGTAGATACTGATGAAAGGCCAGCATAAATACTTCAGCAGAGGTACAAGGTCAAAGAGTGAACAGGAAGCAGAGACCCGGCTGCCGCCTCTTCCTTGGCTCTCTTGCCTTCCCTGAACGTCCGGGCACAGGCTGACTCACAGCAGGTGGACACCTCCTCTTTCCTGAAGGAGATTTGGATGTCAAGCACAGCCTCCATGCTCTTTTATCTTCACCCCAACATAGTGTCATCTCTACGTCCACCCTTCAAGTCTCCTTTTTCTACTCAGTTCAGTTCAATTCAGTAGAATAAGCCCTCACTGTGCACCTATGGTATGCAAGGCAATGTACATATACAGACGAAATGGGTCTCCACTTTCAGAGCTCCTTTCTAGTGGGGGTCAGTTCATACACTGTGATGATGGTGGCAGTGGAACTATGACCATGGCCACAACAGCAACAGGAAGGCTGACGGCCCACTGCTGAGGTTTAGGAGGTTGGAGTGAGGGAGAGAAGAGAAGGCTTCCTGGAAGGAAGGCCCAGGAAGTGAGCCGGGAGAGGACAGTTGTACGTAATTCCGTACCTCACCTCTCCTTTCTCAGAGACCCTGTTCCTTTCTTTTCTCCCAGGAGAGTGTTTCTCAAGCTATCTGAAGTAAAGAACCAGTTTCATTTCTTTTTCATATTTACAAGTCATTGCACACTGATGTGTTGCATAATCTAATAAGCTATTAGAAAATATTGAAACAACATAGTATCCAAAATACAAGCACACTGATCACATGCTCAGATGTTGCAGCAATGTCGAATTGCTCTAAAAGTGTCTCCTCTGCTAATGATGGGATTGCGACAGTGTGACTATATCTAATGACACTGAATTGTGCACTTACAGGTGGTTAAAACAAAAATTTTTATGTTATGTATACTTTACCACAAAAAAGTTTTCCTTTCATTTTCAGTCTCTCCAGTAGAAAATCTAGAGTCATTTTTAAGTCATCTTCTTGCTTTTATCTCCAATATTAAATTTGTTACCAGTATCTCTACTCATTTTTTTTTTTAAATAGTTTGCGCTTCCATCCTTCCTTTCCCAATCTAACCCTGCACTTCTTCAGATCAGGGTCTGGTTCCTACAACAGTCTGTTGAATTCTCTCTGTGACCCCATCCTCCAGTCAAAAATATTATATATAAGGGAGCTAAATTAATCTTCCTAAAACACCATTTCATTGTGTTCTTGCTAAAAAAAATTCAATGGCTCCCTGGGGCCCTTGGAATCAATTTTAGTGCCCCCACCTAATGGTCACAGAAGCCCGTATCGCTTGCAAACATGACACTCTATTTCAGGCATGGAAAGGTCCTCCCAGGCCACCTCTCTCATCTGCTCTGACCCACACTGATTTCTCCATCTCTAAAACTTACTGTCCAGTGTCACTGAGACCCTGATAAGAGATTGTTACTCAATGGGCTCTAATTGTTCTGTGCTTGGTTTCAATGGTCCGAGACCAGGACCCAGTTTTGGCCATTCTCTCTCAATTCTGATACTAGTATAGGCATGCATGAAAGAGGTGCAGAAATAATTTTTGGTGAGTTTTCAGGTTGTCAGGTTTATAGTTAGCCTAAGACTAAAGGTCACCATACCAGCTCGATCATCCTATTAAATTATGTCTCTGTCTTCTTAATATATACATTATCTTTAATCCCCAGAAGAAGAAGAGACTGCAATCTATTTTGCAAATAAAAATGGAAACATAGTCAGATGAAGCTAGTTGCCCAAAGTCACACAAGTAGTGGGAGGCGCGTGGGAATGAATAAGACAAATAACTCCAAACCCTCTCGTTTCCACTGCACAACCAGCTTTTGAGACAGCAGCTCCCCTCCAGGCTCCCTGATGGCCTGGGAGGATGTGAACGTGCAACACAGTAGTTCGAACGCTTCTTGAATTCCACCGGCTCTTGCATCCAGAGCCACGGACACCTACCCTGGCTATCACCACCGTGGACTCACACCCATGAGGAACAGTGAGGGCCTAGTTCTAATTAACCCGGCCCTCTTGCAGCTGAGACAGCAATCGAAGCAAAGGGGAGCAGGCTGTCCAGCACTGTCCATCACCTGGGGTGTTTCTCTTCCCATGTGTGTTGAACTACAAAGATCGAAGAAGCAGCCTATGGAATAGTCAGCCCTCTGCACTTTTCCCATGTTATGGGACCAGATCTTGGCTGGAGTAAGAGGAGAGACAGCAGAGAGTAGGAATTAAAGGAGTCATAATTTTGAAGAAGCAGAAAGAAAAGGGAGAGTCACGGGGAGGGCTGGGGTAGGGAGGGAATGGAACAAGTAAGGAGGGAGAGAGAGAGAGAGAAAGGAACCTTGAGAAATACTTGTCACAGCCAAGGAAGAGGAGAGCCTCAAGAAACAGATAGCTGAAGAGAGTTCACGTAGGATGAAGAAAAAAAATCTGGAAATTGGGAGGTCAGAGGTGACCTTGGCCAGAGAAATTTCAATGGGAATCGAGCCTGACTTGGGGCATGACTGGAAGCAAAACAACAACAACAAAAACAAGTGGAGCCAAGTGTGATAGTGCACACCTGTAATCCTAGTACTTAGGAGGCTGAGACAGGAGGCTCGCAGGTTTGAGGTCAGCCTTAGCAGCTCAGCAAGGGAGTTGGGTGAGAAGGATTGGGGGAGGTGGCGTCTCCGCGGGTTGGGGTGATGTTAGGAGTCAGGGCAGCACTTAGCAGGCTCCCTAAGAATGCCTTCTGAGTGCCTTCCGGGTTACAGGTGGGATGAGGAAACTGAAGGCATTGGTGAGCAGAGGGACAGCAATCAACAGCTGACCAGGCTGGGTGGAGAGGAGACTGTGGACCTGGGAGGAGAAAGCGTTGCAAGCTAGAGAATGAAGACTAAGACTTCATGAGAATTAGAGAAGAGACAGTTGAAATGGAAGATGGTGGTCAGGGTGGGTGGGAGTTCACAGACAGTGGGATCCAATTGTGAGCCATGGGGGCAAAGTCACCGGAGACATGGCTGTGAAGTCTGGGAGGCAGAGAAGGTGGAGGAACTGGACCACAGGTGGCCAGGACAGCAGGGAGGCTGCTGAATTCACAGGGGAAGGAGGAGTGTCCAATGGAGACCAAGTGCCAAAGTCCTCAATGAGCACCAAGAGCATCAGGGGTCCTGGCAGACAAGTGTGGGTACACCAGGCAGCTCAGCTTCAAGGAAGAGGAGCTTCAAAGGGCAGGGGGACAGTGAGCCAGGAAAAGCAGGAAAGCTTGGGGAGAGAGTGGTGTCCGGGGACAGGTCCAGGCTTCTAGGAGAGCGTGAGAAGAAGGGGTTATGGATGTTGGATACTGGGTAGCTTCTTGGCAGAAGAGCGAGGACTCTACAGAGCAACTGGTGGGAGTAGTAACAGGGGTCTGGAAGGAGAAAGGGGAGCTGAATTGGATGCAATGAGAAGACAGAAACCACATGCAACCAGAGGACGGATCCCCCTCACGTTGGGCCTCGTGGAGAGAAGGCAACCCAGTAGAGTCCCCTCTAAGAAACCATTTTCCAGAGGCCAGGAGCTGCCTGCTGTTGGCCAAGTGGGTAATGTGGCCCTCAATGCCTCCAGATCTGCAAGCAGGAAAGGGTCACCCTGCCTGTGGTGACAGCCCAGGCAGAGGCAGCCAGTGCCATAGAGAGGGGCCTGGGAGGGAGGACCCAGCCTGGCCCTGTCACCAGAGGACAGAAGCACAGAAGGAGGAGAAGAGGAAGTGAGGGAAAACAAAGGGACTTCATAAAGCTTAGTTTATTACTTTCCTCTGAGGGTTTAAAAGGGCATTTATGCCTTCATAATCCTAAAAAGCCTGCTGTAAAGGAAAGCACAGGCCTGTCTCAACACGCGCCTTTCAATCCTGGCCCGTTCCGGGTAGTCAACTCTTTTGTAAAGCTCAGAAATACATTCTTAGGAACAATGAGGGCCTATTCTAATTAATCCAGCCCATCCCACAGCTGAGATAGCAATCGAAGCCAGGGGAATGCAGAATTTATCCATGCTCTTCAGGCTCTGAGATGTCACTGCCTCTTGCTAGAGAACGCAAGGCTGCAAAACTGCACCGTGTGTGTGTGTGTGTGTGCGCGCGCGCGGCTTGCTCTCTGCCTTTCGAACCCAGATAGAAAAACTGCATGATGTCTTAACTGGAGGGCACTTGGAAAATAAGAACTTGAGAGGATCCCACACAGGAGGCAGCCAACTTTGGATCTGCACACACACATGGGGAGCAGTCTGCTCGGACCCAAGCTATGGAGGTAGGGTGAGCTAGTTCTCAGCCTGCCTCACATTTCTCTCTTTATTTTTATCTGTGGGATCAGGCGTGTTGGAGAGAAAAGGAGAGGCCTGGTAACAACAGCTTCCCCGTCATTCTTGGTTACTTACATCTGTGGTCAATTTTCCACACTTTATTCCATAAAAGGTAAACGAGGCACGGTACTTGCAACAGGATAATCTAAACAATATGAGCCATGTTACTGTTAAAGACCATCTGGCTGATCACGCCCAGGCCCAGACTTTTAACTCCTTGAGGTAAGAAGGATGCCCAGCCCAGAGGCCCAGGCCCTCTCCTGTCCCTTACTGTAGAATCCTTTCATCTCTTTTCACCTCAATGAAATGACTGTCTCTAAGGTCTCTGGCAATTGAATGTTCTTTCTGATTCTAGGCTGGCTGTTGGTGAAACTCTGCAAGCTTTGTGAATGAGCAACTTGTAGATTTTTTTTGTTAACCAAATGCTTTTTTCTCTTCTTTCTCTTTAAAAGGAAACATTAAAAGCAGAAAAAAAAAAAAAAGCCCTATACAAACCAAAATACTCCCAAGTGCTAGCTAGGGTTGTTTCCTTCATTTCTGATCCCTCCACTTCAAGCCAAGGGATCATTTACATAATTTTAATTTCCAAAAGCAACCGACACCAGTGAAGAAACAGCGAAGCCCATGCTTTGCTTCTATTTGGGCTTACACATTTTCCTGGCCATCTGTTCTCCAAGAAAGTTGCAAACTCAAATAAGAGCTGGGAAAATTGTAAATCAGATGGTGTTTTTCATCCTTTGGGTGGGGAGCTAATGATAAGAGATTCCGGGAAAGTTTCAGATGGGCAAGGTCATCACAAAAATGGAACTTGGCCTTTCTCTGAGGTGCAGCATTCCCACCTGCAGGAGGAATTCAGCATTTGACCTGGAGGTTCAAGTGTATTTTGGTCTTCAAGTTGGTCATTAAGAACTTGGGCTTTCCCCAGCTCCCTCTATGGGCATAAAAACCATCAAAACAGTTCAAATGAACACACCGCTTAATTTTTTAAATCATGCCTTGCAATAGTCCCTCAAAGATAACTCTTCCGGTATCACAGCTACAACAGAGCTCTCTTTTCTAGTCACGATCTCCTTTGTGTGTAACCACAGGGCAGCCCTAAGCTGTCAGCCTACTGGAAGTGGGTTTTCAGAGGTCATGGTAGAAAACAAACTCAAATCAAATGGCTCTTAACTGGCTTCACTAAGGCTGTCTAAAATCAACTGTGCTGGAACTACTGCTGCTTCTTCCCTTTTTAATACATTCTAGAAAAATCCTGATGATACAAACAGAAAAAAAAAATGACATAAAAGCCTAGTAGAAGACCAGCTGGCATAATATACACATGATAGAATGCGGCTCCTAGTTTGTCAGACTAGTTTAAATTCCAGAGGCCCAGATGAGCAGTTGCTTTTTTGTTTTCTTTTGCTGACTTGCCAACTAAATTTCAACATCCTCCCTTCCTCCTCCATCCATCCTGCAAGTTGCCTCTTCTGGATGCACAAGACAGAGTATGGAGATGAAGGAGTTAATGGTCACCAGCAGAGCCCCTGGGAGACAAAGCATCATCCCCCATGATCATAAATCTCTTTCAAAGCAAGTTGGACTCGATTCTACTACAGCTCCCCAAATTCAGCATTCATCTTCAATTAGATAAAATGACATTCACATCTATTTTTACTCTCTTCGTTTCCCAACATATTTATCTCATGAAATGACAACTGGAAAACACTCCTGTTCTAAACATACACATTATTTTTAGAAAGGGTTAATGAACCAGGATAAATAATTAATACATATTTTATTGGAATTCACTTTAATATAAATTCCTAAACATCTGTGAGCAATGTTTTTAAAGAGACAGGCAAGAAAGAAAATGAGGGATGGGGGGGGGGCTTAATCATTACTCAACTATAGTAGTAATTTCACAACCCAAAGCAAAGTAGAACAAATTGCATGTTAATTGAAAAGTGATTTTGTTACAATCCTATGATTGGATATTGATCATACTGCAGCTCTTATGCAGAGTGCTTTGGAGAGAGAGGTTCTGTTTCTTGGGTGATTTGGGTGAAACGGACATGTGACCCTGATGTCAACTAGTATTCCTCCCTCCACAAAAACCAAGGCTACAGTCAGAGCAGGGAGTGTTGGGAATTTCCAACAACTGTTGGGTTTGAATGATTAACCTGGTTAGAGTTGGAACCAATGGCAGATGAGAAAAAGTCCCAGAGGGCAAGTAAGGACGGTGGCTGAGCACTGAGGGCAGCACACAGAGCAGTGATTCAGGGATGCCAACAGGGTAGGGTCAAGGTCCAGGTGTTACCAATCTCAGGGACACCTGGATATGGGCAGGAAGCTCAGCCTGGCAGATGGTAAGGCCCTAGCAGGGGATAGGTGGGTGGGCCAGGGCAGGAGAGGGCACAGAGAAACCTATTTAAAGGAACGGAGGTGAAGCCACTAGGCACAAGGCAAGGACTGGGAATGAGGGGCAGACGGACACATGAGAGAAGGAGCCCTGGATTCTGCAGACCCTCACCTGATTCTAAGCTCAGTTCTTCTTTATTGAAAACAAGATGAGTTCCACAGCCACGAGGTGGCCCTGAGTTTGACTTGGTCTGGAGATGAGGGCTGAGTGCACAGGGTGGTTGGTCAGTGGCTCCAGCCCATGACTGAATGTGGGCAGGGGTGAGAGTGAGGGTACCTAACAATGGGTAACAACTGGGCACCCACTAGTGAGATGCCAGAACCGGGTCTGGAGGCACCTGTCCTTGCCTGACTGTGGGAGGGCCCAGCAGGGCCCTGGGAGGGGCTGGCCTGCCTTTGTGGGGTGGGTGCTTTGACAGGGGAACGGGAGGGGATCAGCTATTTACCAACCAGTACACAAATAAACCTCTGTGAGTCAGCCTTGGGAGGGGGGCAGACAGGCTATTCCACCTCCCAGTTGACTGACGGTTTTCCCCCATCTGTGTGAAAGGGATATTGCTTAAGAAAGGAAAATAAGACTGAGGGTGGGGTCAGAAGGAGCTTGTTTTGGTCAAATTTCTCAATAAATATTTGCTCTGCTGATTAAAAAAAAAAGTGCATTTGTGATAAGGAAGTGTGCCTCTTTGTTCCTGTGGCATGGTTGAGGGGGAAAAGGGTTGCGAATTTCTCTAACCTGTCAGGCAGGTTTGGATTTCTTTTGGGTGAGGTCAAGAGTGAGTTTTTGAAGAACATTTTAGGGTAACTCATTTGATAGTTGCCCAAGTGACCTGCCCCCAACTATCCTCTATCACAGCCAGACATGATCTTTCTTTCTTTCCTTTTCCTTTTTCCTGTAAAAGTGAGACCCTGTTTCAAAATAAAAATAAAAAGGGCAGGGAGTGTAGCTCAGAGGTAGAATGTCCCTGGGTTCAATTCCCAATACTAAAAAAAGAAAAGAAAGGTATAAAGAAATAAGATTGAAATATACAGTTATTAAGGGAATACATTCGACTGCAAGATTAGGGTAAGTAGTGAGACTGAGGCAAGGTCCATGTCAACTCCCGCACCCTGCAAGAATGCTCAGTATCAGAGAGGCCTCTGTGTGTGCAGGCAGCATAAGCAGCTAAGGACTACACACATAGAAGCTGCAGTGAGGAAAGGTGCAGAGCCCTTCACCCTAAGAGGAGCCTTCTGCCTTCTCCAGTAAAGAGGGCAATGGCTGTAATTAGAGCTGGCTCCTACCAGTTCTCAAATATTAAATGTTCTTAAAGTTGGTAAGCCAGTCTTTAAATACAGCCATAATTAAAATATTAACTTGCAAATAAATAACATACAATAGTCCCCCTTTATCCACGGGGTTATGTTTACACTCTAAGACCTTCAGTGGCTGCAAAAAACCCAGAGTACTCAACCCTCTACATAGTCACTATGTTACTGTTACAGTCAATCTGATAACCAAGACAGCTAGTAAGTGCTAATGGGTGGGTAGTGTGTACATGATGGATACCCTGGACAAAGGATGATTCGCATTCTGGGAAGGATAGAGCAGCATGATGCTGGATTACATTGTGCTATTCAGAATGGCATGCCACCTAAAACGTACAATTTGTTTATTTCTGGAATTTTCCACTTAATATTTTTCAGACCATGGTTGACTGTATCTAAAACCAGAAAGCAAAACTGCTCATGGAGAAGACTATTGTATACTTAAAGAAAATGTAATAAGACCCAAAACTCACCACTTATATTACTTTATCATCTATGATCTTGAGAGTATATTATATCTATATAGTAAAAGCATCACATAATGGTGTGTTATGCATATCACTTTCCAATTATACAACCAGAGAGACCACAAAATTGGCAACAGTGGAAGTATTTACACCTTAGAAATTGGCAAACACTGCAAATCAGGGCCTGGTTTCTTATTTTGTTGATTAACAAGAAAATGATGGAGGAAATGTTAAGGAAGACTAAAAAGTGAGCCATGTCTGTTGTCATTGTATTGTGAATAATATTCTAAAAAGAGGAAACTAGTCTTCCAGTATTTGAAAACTTGTAAGACCTGGCACGGGAGGTACTTGAGCCATAGGTAGGTGAGTGAAGTTCTAACATACTCGGAGTTGAAGCTAAAAGAGGTTTCAGTTGAATGCATATTATGTGCACAAAGGTAAAAGGTAGTTTAGAAGATCACATGTCAGATTTAATGCAATAAATGTATTGGGAATGAGTTAGTGGATTGGATGAAATTCTGTTTATCGAATCAAGTCCAAATAGCAATCATACGTTAGCTATGGCTACAAGAGCTCAACAAAAATCAACCAAAGTGCTCTGTGAGAATAACTGGCTAGGGCCAGGCGTGGTGGCGCATGCTTGTAATCCCAGCATTCGGGAGGCTGAGACCGGAGGATCCGGGTTCGCGGCCAGCCTCAGCTACCTAGTGAGGCACTCCGCAACTTAGAAAGACCCGGTTTCAAAATAAAGAATAAAAAATAGGGCTAGGGGTATAGCTCGGAGGTAGAAGGCCCCTGAGTTCAATCCCCAGTACCGAAAAAAAAAAAAAAAAAGAGAATAACTGGCTATGTAGAATTTACACTAGGGAGTATTGGATGCTTTATTTATGAATTGTGTGCTGTACAATTTTATATCAGTAAATCATAATAAATGTATATATACCTTCCTATACATACTCTTTTTTTCTGGAGAGCTGGTTGTTAAGTATTTACCAGGATGCACCTGAATAAGGTGTCTGCAAACTGGTGTCTCCAGGAGGGGCTTACTCTACCAAAGGCTAAAGGGTAGTATTTATAAAACTCTGGACCTGATCAGATACTAGATTAATACACAACATGCTCTCCCTACCAACCCACAGGATTCACCCCTCTCTCAAGTCCCTGGAGCTCCTTCTTTTTATTCACTTAGCACTTACAAATAATATCCCTATGTTGGCTTTTCAATTTACAATATTTTTTATTGATGCTCCTTTTCAATTTAAACAAAGGTAGGTTGCAGAAGCTTTTTCCAAACATTTTAAAGGTTCCTGTGTGGACTAGGCACTCAAAAATCTATTCATGCAGTTAGTCAGTTGGTCAACCTGCATTCACAGTCTGACCTCTGAATCAGGCATTGTATACATGGACATCTCACAGTGGTGACAGTGATGGTGAGGTGGTGATGGCCAGGATTTGCTGAGTACAAAATATGTGCCAGATGCTATGCCAGGGATACTGCATATACTACACAGACACACCAACACCTGTGAACATGTGGTTGCCTGTCCAGAGAAGGTCCCTTGAGACTGTGCTTTGGTCATCTTAGTCCACAAGACCCAGCTATGGCTTAGTAATGAATAGGTGCATGAATGATGCACTGAATGGCTTGGTGTGAAGTATCTGTCCCCTCTGTCTCTTCTTCATCCTGCTAATCTTCCTTCCTTTCATATGAAACACTCTATAAAAAAATGAAACTGGATTGGCCTGAACATGGTATATAAACACAATATTACATTCTGGCAATTCAGCCTACACTCTGGCAATGCCTCGTGCACATAACTAAAGACTTTGCCTTTGCCCAACTTCTCTGTGCATCTCAAAGAGAACACTGGGCATCACTTAAAAGGGCTGTTCACTCTCCAAGGGAGGTCCCACGGGTTGGCAGGTAGCCCTGTCCAGCTGTTAAGTTCTCCACCATGGTGAGACCTTTCCCAGGATGATGGAGGCTTGGAGAAGATGGGCATGAGTGGGAACTGCTTTTCCAGGTCTGCTGCTTCCTCTGCCCTCTTCACCATACCAGCTTCCGGGGCACACGTAGCCCAGGCATGGGTATGTACCCTAGAGCCGGGCAATAGGTTTGCTAATCTCAGTTTGAGACCCTGACAGCATTTTACTTCTAACCATTGTCTCTCACCTTTCTCCAGAGAATAAAAGTTAGTGTATGGCAGCTGTATTGGAAATTTTAACCTAAAAGCTTACAGCTTATATTTGCAACCAATGCTTTGCTCTAACTTTATTCTACTCCACTGATGATCCACACAACAAAAGTTTCTAGACAACCAGTTTTTAATGCTTTTAAGCACCCAAACTTGCTTTTCAAAGATGGGTCTGCCAAATGGGAAAAATTTTCTAAATTTATCAGATTAAGTTCATTTTTGTCCTCACCAGCAAAGAAAGCTGAGCGTAACCAAACCTTTGCCCATACTTGTGCAAGGACATACATACTGCTGCTTACTGTGGATTTGCATGAAAATGATCATGTATTCATGTCTATGGTTTTATTTTTCTTAAGAAGGGACATGAGGAGGGTCATGAAGACTGATCAGACTTCAATAGTCAGGGAAGGGAGAGGGAAGAAAGCTAAAGGGTCAGCTACACAGAGGTTAGCAAATCTCACATCAGATTTAATGGCAATAAATTGACCAATTTCATTATCTCATGCTATTTTAGTATCTGTTTCATCTTGGTTAGCTAATGCAGCAAGGAGTTATAAATAATATTCCATACAAATGACAAAATTTTAAATAATAATTATGCTTCCTTTCTTATTCAGTATTTCTACTGTATTAATTAAAATGAAAATAGCCTACCTTACGAGTCTGATTTTTACTTCATTTCTGATTCTGCTTTTATTTCCTTTTTCATGCTGTGCTTTAGCTTATTATTTGGCTGCTTTTCTAAATTCTTTAAAATGCAACTTCAAAGCCTTTTATTTCTGGCTACATAAATCACATATATTCATCCACACATATATTTCTCATTTCCTCTCCCCGTCCCCATGCTGCCCCCAAATATTCATTTCTCTCCAATTACACAGCACCCCTGGTCCAAGCAGGGACCTCTTCCCTGGGCTGCTGGAAGAGTCTCTTGACCTATCTGCCTGTTTCCATTCATTCATTCATTCATTCATTCATACAGCATCCACATTCATGGCCAGGTCCGCTGTTGGTGCCCAACCCTACCAACCACATAGGTGCCAAAGGATCCTGTGGTAAGCCCAGGCAGCAGTCAGAACATGAGCTCCAGAGGCTTGAGATAGCCTGAGTATATCCTGGCTTCTTCACAAGCATACTAAGGACATGCTATAAACATACTGTGTGGCCCTAGGCTTGTTGCTAGTCATCTCTGAGCCTTGGTTTCCTTAACTGGAGAATGAATGACTTCAGCATAAGGATGCTGTCAGTATTACATGAGGTAATAGATGTTTATTGCTGAGAGCACTACTAAGCACTTAAGCTGACTTAGAAAATCTTTGAAAGTGCATGTCTGATTAATTAAAACACACCTCAAAGCCAAATGCCCACCCCTGGACAATAAAAGCCCTTAGGATCAGGACCTGCCTCATGTCATAACAATCTCTTCCTCACCAGGCCCCAGCCACATTCTTGCTTTTGGTTGTTTCTCAAAGCCACTAAGCAATTTCACACCCCAGGGCCTTTGCATACGCCACTTCCTGTCTGGCTTCTTCACTTGGCGTTGCTTGGCTAATGACCCATTCTTCAGTTCTTAGCTTTCACGCCACTTCTAATCTAACCAAGGCCTTGCTCAGCCATCAGGCTGTCTCTAATTGTCCATGCCATTCTCCTTCCTTTTAGCACTTAACCCAATTTGTAAGTAGAAATTTATTTGTTGGTTTACTTATTTAAAATCAGTCTCCCCTACTGGACTGTGAATGACTACCAGGAAGCCAGAGAACATGCTTACTTTGTTCGTTTATGGCTGGCATCCAGCACAGGAGGGCTGCTCAGTGAATGGGGGTGCTTAACAGACAGGGATGGATGGCTAGGTTAGCCAGCTTGGAGGCTAAGCGTGGTCCCCTGCAGAAACCCTTCTGTCCTTTATCTCCAGATAGGTTATACTACTTTACTCAAGCTAATAAAACCTGCCCTTGGCCTGAGATTCTACTGGCTTTGCCTGGCAATGAAGTAAGAACTGTTAATTCATCAGCACACTTATCCAATAAGCATTTAGCATCACAGAGCACTCTGCTTGCTAAACAAAACAAATAGAAGACCTGAAACCTCCTTCCATCCCATCCCTACGGGGTATCAAATACATGAGATATGCATAATGATGTAGGAGGTCATTAGACAACATGACAAGGTGATGATAATTATTCATCAAAATGAACAGCACTTAAGGGAAGCATTAGGAGCAAGTGGGGGGACATCACTCAGGAGAGTCACAAGGACAGGAGTTCAGGGTGGGTCCTGGGGAGGAGGGAGAGGCGAGGAAAAGGGCACCTCTGCAAGGTATTGAGAGGGGAGGGGTGTCTGGCAACAAGAAGGCTGATCTGGTAAGATTCATGTTGGGGAGCATAGTGAGGGAGAACTGAAGGGTGGAGGGGGAGCCTCGAAGAATCCAAGAAAGACCGGCTATGACGATTCTCCTGTCTTCCTGATGGCCGATAGCATGTTCCTCTTGTCATCCAGCTCTTTGCCTAGTGTCTTATAGATGGTTTATATGCAACAGGGCTTGTTGACAACTAAATAAGTCAAATTAAAAATTAAAAACACAAGTAGACTCGTGTCAAAGAAACTTACAGAAAGCCCTATGCCCTCCAAGTACTTCTAATGGGGGCCCTAAGGGATTCTTAGAACATCTCCAAATTTTCATATACCAGTTACATAAATGGTTTCAAGATAAAGATGGAGGGGAAGAGAAATAAGGGAAGTTAACTGGCTAACAGCATCCAGACAAAACTGCAAAAAAGACTGCTTCACATCCCTGAATATATGTTGACACTTCAACTTAAATCCCAGCACGGCGACCACCGGACGGACACCACTTCCCCCTCTTGGCGTATACACTTTCTGGACTGTTCACCCCAAACAATCCAAAAGCAATAGGTACTTCTTCTCCTCTGCATGGCCCTCCTGTCCCAAAGCTGTCCCAGCCTTGCATTATCCTTGCCGTCTTAGCTATAGCCAACGTAGGCTCAATGTACACAACTTAAGCTTTCTTCTTCCCATTATTCATTATGAAAATTCTCTCAGGGATAGGTCCAGCAGACATCTTTCCAACTGCTATCCAGCCCTGTTTCTGGTAATTGGGAGAATTTGTCCCAGGATCTAGTCCTTTTCTAGCTTGCATCTGTAACAGTTCAATAAACCCTTTTATTCCAGAAATCTTTCAGTCTGGAGAGTTTTGGTTTGGTATTTCCAACATATATACTTTGGGGGCCATAGCAACTATTTCACAGGGAATTCTAGGGCAGGGCTATCCATTAGGAATGTCTGCAATGATGGAAATATTTATTTCTGCACCATGTAGTACAACTGGACATCTAGTAGTACTAGTTGGTACTGACTGGCCACAGATGGCTATTCAGCACTTAAATGTGGCTAATGGGACCAAGGGGCTGAATGTTTAATTTTCATTTACTTAAATTTAAATAAGCACAAGTGGCTATTAGCTACCAGAGTGGACAACAGAGTCTTGGAGGCTTCACTTAGAAGTATGAGATGCCTGTCTCAGCACTCTTCTTGGAGATAATAGAAAATACTACAGGAAAAGATGAGAGAGAAATGGAGAATAAATATAGGAAAGGCTGAAATAGAAAAATCACTTTTTTGTAGATGATACAAGTGGGTAAACAGAAAATGCAAAGTCAACCAAATGCATACCTGTGATTTAAAGTTAGAAAAGGCAATACATGGTGTGATTCTCAACTCTGAAAATAAAATACTTGCAAATTTATGTATCTAGATATATGAGGTATCTAGTCACACAAAAATTATGATGAGAAAAATAAAAGAACACCTAAGTAAACAAAGTTATGTCCTTTCCCCTGATTTAGAAGATTCATGGTAATGTCAGTAACATTAGTCCATAAGGCAAAAATAGATTAACATAATAACAATTACATTCCTGCTAGGATACTCTAGAATGTGATAAATCACTAGCAAAATTAATAAGGAAAAATAAATACACAATAATACCAAAGAAGATTGGAGGAGGATGTAATAATCAAATTTTAAGACATATTATAAAGTAATCTTCATCAAAACTGAATTTTGCTGGATCAAAGCCAGGACAAAGACTCTAATAAAATAGTGATTCCAGAGATAGATTTAAACACTTATAAGTCCTTAGGATATAGCAAACAAAACAAAACTAAGAATCACAATAATAGATGAAGTAATTACCATTTAATAAATGCTAGTGGAATAACCTGATATCAATATGAAGAAAAGTATATTATATCCATAACTCACCAAATATGATAATACTTTCCAAATTGGTCAATGAACTAATTAAACACAGAAAGCAATAAAAAAGAAAGGATAGTATTTCATCCCGGTTGTAACAAAGAGATAAAAATTCATGACTATTATAAAACTTAGTAGTATTACAAAGCTGAGGTAGGTAGATTCAAATACTTTGAAGTATATTTTAAGTCTCCTTAATAAAAATAACAAATACAAACAGAACCAATGAATATTTTAAGTTATAATGAATATAATGGATATTTACAATCCAAAATGGTAATAAAATCTTTTTTTTCTTTTTTTTGTGGTACTAGAGATTGAGCCCAGGGATGCTCTACCTCTGAGCTACACCGACAGCTGTATTTTATTTTTTATTTTGAAACAGGGTCTCATGAATTTACTGAGGCTGGCCTTGAATCTGTAATTCTCCTGTCACAGCCTCCCAATTACTGGGATAATAGGCATGGTTCACTGCGTCCAGCTTGAAATAAAATCTTATATATTGACATAAGCATATATTGTCATCAGTAACATAAAGGAGGAAACCAAGAAAGAGAAGGATACTGCCAAGTAGCAATGCTGTGACTTCATATAGGCACTATGCACCCTGGGAAACATCCCAATAAGCTAATGCATGGGAAGGTGTTTAGTTTCACCAATAACGAAGCATGACTCAAAAAGCTGGGCGTGGTGGTGCATGCTTTTGTAATCTCAGCATTTGGGAGGCTGAGACCGGAGGATCCGGGTTCGAGGCCAGCCTCAGCGACCTAGTGAGGCACTCTGCAACTTAGTGAGACCCGGTTTCAAAATAAAGAATAAAAAAGTAGGGCTGGGGGTATAGCTCGGAGGTAGAATGCCCCTGAGTTCAATCCCCAGTACTGCAACATCAACAACAAAAAAGAAGCATGAATCAAAATACAGTCCTCAATTTATGACTTTTTGACTTTACGATGGTGCCAAAACTGTACTTGTGATTTTGAGTTTGGGTCTTTTCCCAGGCTAGTGATATGCAGGACAATGCTGGGCAGCAACAGAGAACAACAGGCGCTCTACTGTGCTGCTAAGCCAGGGCGTCCTCTAGGTTAGGTGCATTAGATGCATTTCGACTTACTATACTTGCAATTCATCATGGGGCTATCAGGACATAACCCCATCATAACTCAAGGAGAATCTGTGACTGCCAACCTATTTGAAAACATTAAGAGCCACAATGATAAAACAATACTGAGCAGAACTGTTAGAGAACAAACGTATTCAACCTCTGTTGGGGCTCTACTATATAGTGCTTCAGTACCAGCTGGCTGTCTGATATTGTGTGACAAGGTCTATAAAACCATCTTTTAATCCTTAATTCCTTGTTGGAGACCATATTCCATGGAAATACTCAACACGGAGACAGGCAGAAAGTAAGCAATGTAAACAAAATTTCTAACTGCATGCCAGTAAAAACTAAAATTCAATCAGTCTAAATGTCCAACCCAGAGAGGAAAGAGTTAAGTAAATGCATCTAGCAATTCAACAGGATTCTATGAAGTCATTAAAAACTATAAGTGGTTGTGTGAATTGATCTATGAATAGAAATATAAATATGAAACAATTTTAATAGGAAACAACCCCAAAAGAGAAAGCACTGCAAAACAGTTCAAATTATACACAGAAGATGCCTCCTGGCATAGATAGACAGCCACCTGCTCAGGCTTTCAATTTTTCCAACGGATCTTGAACTACGCAATTAAGAATATCCCAGGCTTTACCTGTTCTGATATTTCTAAAGCTTAGATAGTTTAATCCTAGAAAAACATACTCAGAAAAAAATATGACCAGTGCCAAAATTTTTAATACATCCTTTCAGCTTTTCCTTTTATTATGTGGATTAAGGAAAGGAGCAAACAAACAAGATTTGCAATTTCAGTTCAAGACGCCAAGCCATTGTTTTCCATTGAAATGCATAAGTGATTAAAAGTACTACGACTGGAGCATTGCCAAGGAGAGCCTGGTTTGTGACAGACCTTGCAGTGATCACCAATCTGTCCATTGAGCATGGTTCGGGCAGCAGTGAGACCACCAGGTAGGCAGTGGATATGTGCTCTGCTGAATATCTTAGGGCCAGGCAGCAACACTCTTGTGCAGTGACTGCAAAGGTGTGACGGCTTATTTTATTTATTTCTGCAGGACTAGGGATTGGGCACAGGGTCCTTGGCATGCTACGTAAACACTCTCCCACTGAGCCACATCCCCAGCCCTGTGTACTTTACTTTGAGAGAGGGTCTCACCAAATTACCCAGGCTGGCCTTGAATTTGTGATCCTCCTGCCTCAGTACTCAACTAAGGTGTGATACTTTGAAAGTCAGATTAAAGAGAGAGAGAAAAAAATCTATTGTTGAAATTCTTCTGGAATTTAGACTCCCCATGGAAGATACTGAAAAAATGGGGTTGAGGTCACCACCTTGCAAACTCTCCCCAAAAAGTACCCTCATTTGCATGGTGGAAAGACCATCAACTCCCTCCCACCGCCAACCTGAAGTCTACTCCCAGGTTTTCACATGAGTATACTCGGGATACAATGCAAACACTTCTATATGAGATAGGAATGTTAATAATTCCTCTTGGAAACCCGTGCCACATTTGGTGGCTGAAACGGATCTTGTGGCCCCTCTTGCCAGCCTACTTCCTTGCCTGTCCCTTATCAAGCCATCCATACTGGCCTGGATCCAACAAGATATACAAACTTCATGGTAGTACCACCTCTCAGAGATGGACCAGATTAACAAATACAAAAAAAGTCCTAAAAAGGTAGATAAGAATGACGAATGACCACTGCTTGGGTGACAACTGGAGGACACAGAAAGTTGGGACCCCAGGTAGCTAACTCCTTCCCTCTTTACTGGGGTGTGTGATGAGCATGGGCTCTGGATCCTACCACCTGGACCTGAAAACTGGCTGTGCCCTTACTCACTGTGACTTCATCTATACACTGGGAATGATGGTTCTTACCCCACCATACTGGTAAGAAGATGAGTGATTGCGACTTGTAACGTGCTTAACACACAGTAAGAAGTGAATAAATGTTAGCTATTATCATCTTCCTAGTCATCTACTAAGGACAAGTAAGTCTTGAGATCTGTATCTGAGCCACAAATAATCCTTACTTCAAGAGCTATACTTTTTATCATCAGAGAGAAACATCCTTGTATCTTCAGGTATTGTTATTTTCTCTTTGTCTGCTCCAGTATCTCAAGGCACATTAACTTCATTATCCCTCAGCTCTAGATCTTTTCTCTATACATAATAATTCAAAACCACTATCTACAACTCCAAACGAATGGATTACACCTAAGATTCCTTGTTCCTGTTTGGTGCACTTGAGAGATATCTCATTCATGAAGTTCTCATTCAAATTAAATATACAATAATATGGTTTGGTGTTTTCAAAATACCACAAATCCACATTGTCTGCTGGAACCAGTGTCTCCAAAAGGAGAAGGACCGATGTGAACAATAAATGCTTATTAGTAAATTTTAACGCTTTTTGTGTGCACTAGGGATAGAGTCCAGGGCCTCCCAGATGCTAGCCAAGCACTCATGCCACTGAACTATACACCTGCTCATTAGTAACTTTTAATGGGTCCACATTAGAAGGAGAATCTCCAAAAACTTATCCTTTCATTAAAGTCCTCATTCCTACCTAGATCCATGAATGTTACTTCCTTTAGTTTTATTAGTAGAAAATCAAAAATCATTAAGAAATGCATTTTGCAAACCAGTTACGCATGTATTTGGAATATCTGAACAATGTATATGATTTATACAATAGTAATACAATTTATGTAACATTTGCCTTTTTCCCTATAATGATGAGAGACATTTGGAGCAGAATAAATATGAATGTTAGAAGTGTTTCCTCACACATTGACCTAGGTATTGCTATATCACCTACAACAACAACATAAGAAAAAATCAGTTGGACATCAAGGAAGAGTGAGCCTCCACTCCTGAGAAACCCAGGACAGGTGTGGCCTTGGTAAGCTGCCTTTCTCTCTCAACCTCAGATTCCTTGTCCACAAAGTGACGGCTGGGCAAGACCAGCTCTAAGGGGACCTTTTCTAGCGTTGAAAGCAGGTTTTTAGTAATTCTAACAGAGTCAAGGAGTTCTCTGCAGAAGACCTATTCTCTCCTCCAGTCCCCCAGCTGACTCAGAGTGAGCCCTGGGGGCTAGTCTACCTCTCATTTGTCCCTGAAGGTAGCCTCTTTAATCTTACTAGCCCCACTGGAGGGTGGGCCAGGAACTCTGTCCTTGGTAAGCTAAACCCCAGCTTCTCTCTCTCCACAGTGACCATGTGTACACCTGATCTTAGGAAAGAAAGACCCTTAGCCAATTTCCCGGTATGATCAGAAAAATTAGTGAGCTTTGTGGCTATCAGTTAAACTCATGGTAACATCCCTGCCCTTTTGTGTGTGTGTGTGTGTGTGTGTGTGTGTGTGTGTGTGTGTGTGTGTTACTGGGGATTGAACTCAGTGGCATTCTACACCTCCAAATACCAAATAGATTTTTCTTTTTATTTTTTTTTTTGAAACAGGGTCTCACTAGGTTGTTGAGAGTCTCACTATGTTGCTGAGGCTATCCTCGAACCTGCGATCCTCCTGTCTCAGCCTCCCAAGTATTGGGATTATAGGCATACACCACCACACCCAGCTAGGCTGGTAGGATATTACAAATTAAAAACAAAACAAAACAAATGACAAGGAGAAAGTTCTTGGCTCTTATTCTTTACTTCCTTGGTCACCAAAACTGTCTAATCCCTGATAACTAGAACCAAAGAGTCTCTAAAAAATTCTATTACAAAGGTTGATTTTGTGGCCAGCAGAGTCTATATTCCCACACTGCTGAGGCTGGAAACCTTGGGCTTTGTTTAGTGCCACATGACCCCACAGGCCCACGCTCAGCTGTCTGGATCAAGTGGCCAAGTGGTAGGCTTGCCCATGGCCTGTCACGAGGCTTAGACTTAAAGACCAGCCGAGCCCATCATGCCACCTTGCCAAGGATTCCAACTTAGAAAACAAGGAGACACCGAGGCGGTAAGCAGCAGGAGTCACTGCTGTGGGTCTGAAGCCGAGGGACACCGGGAGAGGCCTCGATCTGCCATGAGAGAGCAAACGGGATAGCAGAAGCGGAGATGAAGACAAAAGGTCTGCGTGGAAGCTGAGGAAGCCGCTGCGATGCGCCAGCGGACTGAGAAGGCAGAAGTTCCCTCCCTCGAGGCCTCTCCGGCTGCCTTGCGTCCTGAGCATCCTTCCAGCTCAAGATCCAGCTTTCTCAACTTCTCAGCCCATGGCCTGACTATTCTAGTTTTCAAAGTTACTGTCGCTGTTCATCCTTGAGATTATATGAATAAGACTCCGCCTCTCTGAGATGAGTATCAACTCGCTGTTGCCTTCCTTGCTAGATGAGGATGTGAGGAAAGCAGAGTCATTCGTAGCACAGGCTGGCCGTGCCAGCCTCTGGACTCCCAGAACAGTGCTCTTTCCACTGACCTGCCTCCTGCTTGTGGAATGATCTTCGGGAAATGCTACTGCTGTGGGGAATTCCTGGCCTTAGACACTAAAACTTCACTGCCTTTCAGGGCTTTGTAGCAGCAGCCACGGCTAGGGTCCTTCCTACCACACTGCAGTTCTCTTTGAGGTTTTTTAAGTATATAACAGAAACCGAAGAGCACAGGCTTCAGACATTTCTTCCACTCTCCAACACTCTCTTTCCCTTGCTCCCTTGCAGACTCTGGCTGCAAGGGATTCATTGTTCCTGGAGCCCCTGAAAGGGAAGGATGAAAGGGACTAAGAATTTAGCTCTGCAGTCATTTCCTTGGGTCTCTGAAAAGCCCTCCCTCTCTCTTAATTAGCAGCCTCAGCTTCCTCCCTGTTGGGCCTTTTCTCCCAGGCATTGCAAAATCCATTTTATCCCAGTCAGTAGAATCTCCCTTTTCCTCAGCTGCAAGAATTTGTTGACCTTCCCTCAAATTTCCACCGAACAACTCCCTCCCTAAAGCACGCCACCTTTTCCCCTCGGATGGCCCAGGGCCCATCTTCCCCCGTCTTCTCAGCTTTTATTTGGTTTTTCTGGCTCTCAGCCTTTTAGGACCTTTCTTTGACTGCCTCACATACTGTCTGGTAATACAGTCTTCTTGGACTTTTTCTCTCGATTTTAGGCTGGGCTCCAACCCCAAATTGCCTTCCCGTAGTTATACTTTCTTATCTTTTTTATTAAGTCTCTCCAAGCTGCTTGTCGGTGGCTTCTGTCTTCATGTCTTACTTTCCAAACAAAATGGGTAAAATTTGTTTCTTCCCTCCTTTTTCCTCAACCATAAATCACCTCAAAAATCCCTCCTCAGTCAGATGTATCACCTAAATCAAGGCAACAAAAGTGAAAATAGATGAGCTGAACACCAACAAAATTAAAAACTTCTGTGCATCAAAGGACACAACCAGCAGAGTGAAAAGGAAGGCCATGGAATGGGAGAAAACATTTGCAAATCATATATCTGATAAGGGGTTGATCTTAGAATATATAAAGAATTCCTACAAGTCAACAATTTAAAAGCAACCAATATTTATTTATTTTATTTATTTAGTAAGTACTTGGGCTGGAGCCCATGGGCCTTCTACCTCCAGGCTACACCCCCAGACTATTTTATTTTTATTTGGAAACAGGGTCTCGCTAAGTTGCTGAGAGCCTAAGTTGTTGAGGCTTACTTTGAACCTGTGATCCTCCTGTCTTAGCCTCCCAAGTACTGGGATTACAAGCATGCACCACCACACCCAGCACAATCCAATTTTTAAAAAGGACAAAGAACTTGAGTAGATATTTTTCCAAAGGAGATACACCAATGGCCAAAAACATGTGAGAAGATGCTCCAGTCACTAATCATTAGGACAATGCAAATCAAAACCATGATGTGGTACCATCTTACACCCAGTAGGATGGTTACTATCAAAAAAAAAAGAAAAAACAACTATTGATGAAGACATGGAAAAACTAGAACCCTCATGCCCTGTAGTGGGAATGTAAAATGGTTCAGCTGCTATGGCAAAAAATTTCTCAAAAAAACCAAAACACTTAAACATAGAATTACCCACATGATCCAGAGATTCCACTTCTAGGTACTTACTCAAAAGAATGAAAACAAAGACTCAAACAGATATTTATACACCCGTGTTCATAGCAGCATTATTAATAATAGCCCAAAGGGGAAAATAACCCAAGTGTCCATCCACTGAATGAATGAATAAACAAAAGGTGATAAATACATACAATAAAATATTATTTCACTTTAAAAAGGAAATTCTGACATGTCCCACGGCCTGGACATACCTTGAGGACATTATGCTAAGTGAAATAAGCCAGCCATAAAAAGAAAAATACTGTCTGGTTCCATTTACATGAGGTACCTAGAATACTCAGATTCAGAGACGGAGTGTAGATTTTGCCAGGGGTGGTGGGGAAGAGGAGTGGAGAGCTGTTGTTTAATGGGTACGAAGTTTCAGTTTTGCAAGATGAAAAGAGTTCTGGAAGTTAGTTGCACAACAATGTGAATGCACTTAAAATTACTGAACTGTATGCTTAAAATGGTTAGGACAGTACATTTTAAATTATGTGTGTTTTATGACAACCTTAAAAAAAGAACTCCTTGGTCACACCTAGTTACTTCACAAATTCAGCCACTTAATAAGTTGGGCGAGTTATTTCATCTCTCCATGGTTCAATTTCCTCATCTGTAAACGAAATTAGTGAGTACCTATCTCATAAGTCATTATGGAGATTAAGCAAATCACTACACACAAAGTGTTCATGAGCGAGTCTGACACAAAGTCTTGTTCAATAGTTCAGTTATCACTGCAATAATGATTATTATTGTGACAGCATGCACGGCACCACCTGAAGCACAGCATTTAGTCTCCAGCCCCCACCTCCACTTGCAATAAAGCTGAAATTTTACAGACGAAGAAACAGAAGCTCAGAGAGGTCCAGTGATCAGCCTAGGTCACCAAGCCAGTGGGTGGCAGGATAAAGATGAAATCTGGCTTCAGGGGTGTGCAGATGCCTGATGGGGAAGCAGGCAAACATCACACTGGCCCCAGATCAAGTCAGAACTGGATCTTGTGTCCCCACCGTGAACTGGGGGCGGGGAGGCTGTGGTAGGGATGGCTGAGAAGCTCGGCTCTGCTCCCGGCCAACAACCCACCAGCTAAAGAATCCCAACTGTTTTCCTCCTCCTCCCACACCCATCCTGCCCCAGGGATGGGACCAGCTGGATCCGACACAGAGAACACGAGCTGAAAGCTGCATCCAGAGGTCACCACGGCCTGCAGATGGAGGAGCGAGACCCAGAGAAGAGCCACAGAGACTGGTGGGCAGGGCCTGCCTGGGCGGCACCCTCGTCCTGCCCAAACCTGTGTCGCCCACAGGAGACCCCAGCATCTGTCACACGGAGAACAAGAGCCCAGGTAGGCGGCCTGAGCTCCAATGACCAGCTCCCACCCGAGACTCACTGGGCCCCTTGGCCTCGGCTGATTTCCATGGAAAATGTCTGAGAACAGGGCAGGATTTCGGTTCTAATTCTTCTTAGGGACTCGGGGGCAGGGTGCCGGCAGGAACCTTTCGATGACTTGCAATTTGGTTTATTTGTTTTCTTTCCAATTAATGATTTCTCTTCCCCACCCTGCTCCAAGTCTTTTAAAGTAACCGAGCTGGCCTTGGGTGGCTCTGGTCACTTCCATCAGAACCTGGCAGTGGTGGGGTCTAGTCTAGAGGAATCGGCGCCTTGCAGAGGTTGCCACCTGGCACAGTGCCTCGCCCCCCTGGGGAGGGTTGCACCCTAGAAGGCCATCCATGGGCTCTGGAACACTCAGGTCAGGCCATAAGCAAGAAGAAAGGCTTGGCATCAGGGGGCCTGGGGCAAAAAAGATCCAGAAACAGGCTTTTGACATTTGGGAAAGTTTTTTTTTTTCTCTTCAAATGTTGGGTGGAGCTCTGTAAACCCAAACTTAACTTGGGTCCTTCTCTATGGAAAAAGAGCTTAAACAAATCCTCTCTCAAAGTGAAAAATTCTTCTCTCCTACTGATTGTTTTTTTTATATGGGACAAATAATGCATATTTATGGTAGAAAATAAATTAGAAAAATACAGGTGGAAAATTATAATGACTCAGTCCTACTTTCCTGAGTTAATCATTATCAATGCTTTAGATATACATTTCCAGACTTTGTTCAATGCAAACATAAACCTGTATTTTAACACATATGGACCCATATAAATGCTCTTTGAAAAAAGTTTCAGGTAACATATTGTAAGAATCATTCCACATTAATAATACAGAATTACACTGTGTTTCTAATGCGGATATAGTATTTTATTATGTGTCATAATATACTTAATCATTCTCTTCTTATTAGATATAGTTTATTTCAAGTTTTTCACAAATGTGAACAATGCTGTTATCTACACAAGTTTTATACTTGTATCCAAGTATTTCTGTAGAATAAACTAGCCAGGCCCATTGACAGAAGCTTGCAACCTCAGTACTTGGGAGGCTGAGACAAGGAGGAGAGCAGGTTTGAGGCCAGAGCACGGTAACTTAGTGAGATTCTATTTCAAAGTGAAAAAAAAAAAAAAAAAAATAGGACTTGGGTTGAAGCTCAGGGGCAGAACGTCCTTGGGTTCAAGGTTCAATCCCTAGTGTAACACACACACACACACATACACACACACACACACACACACACACACACACACGCATACACATTCCTAATTATGGAAATGGCTGGATCAAAAATGTTTTTGGAATATGTACCAACCTCCCTAGTCAATCGACTTCACTGATGTCCAAGTTTCCTTGAAGTGACAGACCTTGATATTGTGCTCATAACCTGAACCAGCCCTGGGCTTTCTCAAAACACAGTTCTCCATTATAAGTAGTTTCAAAATTAAACTCTTTGTCTATGAGCTCACAAGTGACTCAGTGGCATTTAAAAGATACACAATTTTGTTTTGACTTTAGTAATCTGCTAAACAGAGACCCACACGACAGATGTAGCCAGAAGGATACTTGTCATGCAAAATTCATGCAAGATTAGACTTAACTACCTGCCTTCTGATGGAACCTTGTTTATCTTCCATCTCTCTACTTTCCTCCCCTCCCTCTTTCATCTTTCTTCTTTCTTCCTCTACTTTTCTTTCTATCTATCTATCTATCTATCTATCTATCTATCTATCATTTATTTAGAGACAAGGTCTTGCTATGTTGCCCAGGCTAGCCTCAGACTCCTAGGCTCAAGCGATCCTCCAGCCTCAGCCTCCAGAGTTGCTGGGACCACAGGCACATGGCACAGCACCAGTTTTTCCCTTTCTTTTTTAAAACCCACTTTCTTCTTTTCCATCCCCTCCCTTTTCTTTCTCCCCTCCTTTCCTTCCGTCCTGCTTATCTCTTCATCCTGAAGCAGCAGGGCCCTGCTTGGGGCAGGAGGTGCCAGAGCTGAGGAAAGATTCCAGCTCTGGAGAGTACCCACATATGCCGCCTGTGCAGTCTTCAGCTTTTGGTATTCATTATTTAAGTTCTGTAGAAATGGGTTTGCTTTGAAGTCTCCTGACTCATCCTCTTCTTTAACGATCCTGTAAACGATCCGTTCGTGCTTGGCAAGGTTCATGTCACACAGCATTCCCATCAGAGGACCTGCTCCCGGCCATGGGCAGTCAGAACAGCCTTTTACAGTGGCTCTGGAGACAGAGGAGGACTCGTGGTCTCTGCTTTCTTAAAAGTTGCTTCGACCAGCCCTAATGCTGCCTCGAGTTAATAATGTGAAACACATGCTCCATCTGCCTGCTAAACGGTGACAAAGCCATTTGTGTTCATAATGGCCACAATTATTCTACAGATGAAAATTTTTCTAAAGCCAGTCACACAGGCTAGTCAATCAGTTTCACCAAGGGGGAAAATTCCCCCTCAATCATACCACTTAAAACCTCTTTGCTGAAACAGCCAGTTCACCCCGGCATTAGGATGTTGAAAGGGAAAACAAATGGAGACTATAAACAGTTCTCCCAAGTTTTCAAACTTTCTGCCCCTATTAAGGCAGATTAGTGCCAGCAGCTCCACGGAGGAGGCGCTGGGCCTTTCACAAAGATCCAGGGAGCGATGCAGGACTCTTGTGGGTTTCAGAGACCAAACAAATCAATTACGAGCCTTCTTCTTTAAGAAAAAAATTAAATTGGGCCAAAAAAGTACTGTTATCAGCAAAATGCTAACTCTCTCTTTCTCTTTTTCCCCCCTAGCTGGTGAAGGCAGAAGATACCTCTTTGATATCAGAGCAAATAAAATATGAATTACTGACTGCTCATATTAATGCTGAATTTTACTACCACATTTCAAATTTAAGTTATTCTAACCTCTATACCTCAAATTATGCTCTGTGATAATATATACTGCAATCCAGAGAATGTCTTGGGTCCAGCTGATGTGAGGGCCGGCTCCCCTGAGAGTTAACACTGGCCATTGTTTCTCATCAACAAAAGCTCTCCGCGTTCCCTCCAAATAAATCTAAGTGTTGATGACATTAGGGAGTGCTGCCTGGGTATCAAAGCACATCTGGGCATGGGGTGGGGAGGGTAAGGCAACGCCACTTGATAGTCAAAGTGGTTGGTGTGTCCTAAATGCAGAGCTCTCAAAATACATAGGTCTTCTTCTGTGATTTACAACAGTGAAAGGCCTGTAAGAAGGCCCAGAATATGGCACACAAAACTTTATCCTCTTCCCCTTCTGCCATGCTGGAATCCTAGTTTCAAGTGTCTCATTCCACCTTCCTTGCTCCGAGCCCTACAGTGTCTTCTGGGGGTATTCCTAGATTTCCAGTGTGTGTCCAGATTCAGTGCCCCTCTGTGTATGTCTAGCCAGCAGCTGACCTATCTGGTATAAACTGTCCACGTCCTGAAGTCCTCCATGCTGCCCCTGCTTCCTCAATACCTCCCATCACCAAGGTGTTAGGAGGGTTGTTGGGAGGGGTGGAAAGCAAGGGGTTAAGCGAACCTGCCTGTGCCCTAAAGTCCTAACGTCCCTACTAGCAGACACAACACATGCAGCCTTCCATTCTGCAAAGATCGCTGTCCTCTATTCTGTGACAGGACTTCCTCCTTGGAAGGAAGGCCTCTTCTCCACCCCAAAGCCTCATGCCACAAGGCTTCACAAGCTCTCCCCAGGCCCACTAATTAGATGTTAGTCAACACTGATCCAGGATGGCCACGACCCACAGAATTCCTTGCCTACCCCTGCAGACAGCGCCACACATCAAATGACGTTAAGGATCTAGTTCCATTTTAAAAATCACTTTTCACTCCTTAGGAAAATAAGAGCAATTGTTTGCAAAGACTCATGTGAACATATTTTCACTTTCCAAGCACAAACTAAGAAATTTTTTTTTTTTTTTAAAAAGCAAAATTTTCAGCAGCCACAAAATAAATGTTTCTCACCCACCCCTACCAAAGATACACATGTAAACAACAGTAGGCCATGAAAACCTCTCCAAACGCTTTCTAGTC
Organism: Graphiurus murinus; assembly: GCA_004027655.1. Taxonomy (NCBI): domain Eukaryota; kingdom Metazoa; phylum Chordata; class Mammalia; order Rodentia; family Gliridae; genus Graphiurus; species Graphiurus murinus. The sequence goes on along the minus strand of PVLC010008121.1, from coordinate 11,066 downwards.
CATTCTCTCATCTAATCTTACAATTCCTTAATGTTCACATTTTAATTACCATCTCAGAGCCTTAAATTCCTCCAGCAGTGCTAAAAGACAAAAGAATTTGAAGCATTACTTAATACTAACTTGGAGCAAAAGAAGACTGAGGGCCACTAAAAAGAAATTTCACAGTATAACCACTGACGTTGTTCAAAGTGTGTACGAAACAAAGCAAATGAAGTGTGTTGAATCTTTGACAAGGGAAGTGGGCTGTTGTAAAATGTAAATACCTCCTAACTGGCATCTCTAACTTTTTTGTTTTAATTTAAAAACTGGAGTGTAATTATCCTTTATTTACTGGAGTCACAAACACTGCCGAAGGGAAAATAAACCACTTCTTTTGGGATGAAGTTGCTGACAAAGGTTTGACAAAGAAAAATAATTAATAGTTCCATGCTGGCACAGGGTGAGTCTCGGAGCTCAGCTAAGTGAACTTGAAGATGTGCCAGGCACGACCACCATCAGCCTCTTGGAGCCTCCCAGCCTGGCTAATAGCGGGACTCAGGCTGGTTCTGAGATCACAGTGGCTTTGAGACAGATCAGTCCATTACATGGGACAAAAGTCCAAGAGGGTTTTGCACATCTTCCTTAAGTCACTGTTTAGTGCAGAAATCCCTTTGTGTTTTGGTCGCAAACTTTCTCCTGTTTAAGAAAGCTATCCATGGGTGATTAATGTCTTTCAGATGGGGGCGAGTACTCTCCAAGTTTGGCTCTGGGCTCTTCTGTTTAGAATTCTCATCTTGAGAAACAGTGGCAAGACAGCCTTCAGGGCAGGAAGCCATACTGCCAGCCTCCCGGAGCTTGCCTGGAGCATCATACCTGACCACCATGGTCCCTGGGTGTTAAGACAAGAGAGAGGCACAGGCAAGACCGTGTGTAGCAAGGTAAAAGCACTGAGAAGGGCCAAGCATGGTGATGCATGCCTATAATCCCAGTTCTTGGGAGGCTGAGACAGGAGGAGCAAAGGCTCAGCACCAGCCTCAGCAACATAGTAAGCAAGATCCTATTTCAAAAGAAAAAAAATTAAAAAGGGCTGAGGATGTAGCTCAGAGGTAGAATGCCTCTGGATTCAATCCCCAGCACCAAAACCCTTAGAGGAATAGTCTGTCCCTTAAAATGTGTATGTGTAGAGGTTCTATCTTTATTTTGCTTTTACAGTAAAGTATATAAGTCTTTTGAGTACAAACAGTATTAAATTCTAGTGGATCTCTCTGTATTTTTGTCTGTCTATCATGAATGTTAGAAAGCTCATGGCTCTGGAAAGGTACAATATTACCATTCTTTTTATCAGTATTAATGATGGGTTTACCTGTCATGCTCATACATTTCCACTTCCTGTGATAATCCCTTCCCTTCGCTTGGCACAGGCAAGTTCTATGGCTGGCAGCTATGTTATATCCTTTTGGGTGACTAGAAAGAGTTCAGGTCTTGAAGCCAAACAGAATTTGATTTGTGACCTGGACACATCACTTGTATTCCTAGGCCTCAGTTTCCTCTGCATAAAGGGAGATCATATCTTTGGAACAGAATGTGCAGGGATTATGCTGGTCTAATTCCCCTTGTATGCCCAAAGGCAAAGATCTGGCATAGGCAGCTGCCTCCATCTCAATGCCTGGCATGGAGCAGGCATCCAACACATGAGAGCTACTGTTATTATTACTATTAAAAATATCAACAATAAAAACAAAACAATAGATGTTATTGACTCCAGAGAGCAACTTGTAATTCAAGCTCCATTATTTCAAATTAACCCAGTTATTTCGTCCCTTCTTCAGAGAATTAAAAAAAAAAAGCCCTGAGATTTTCACTCCAACTTCTCAGTGGTACTCTTGGCTTTAGGAATACCCATTAAGAGTTTCTGATCCAAGCAGAACCATTAACACTGAAGTGGAAAGGGAAATTAGGAAGTCTGAATAAAATAAAGGTCTGCTCGTGCATATAACAAGATCATTTGCTCCTACAAATATTATTTCTTGGCTCTCTGTGTCTTTTGTCCTTTTCTCTGTAGGCAGAGACCTCTGGGGTAAAGGACATTCAGGGCCTACACATGTTTGCAGAACAGACTGGTACATCCTGTCCTTGCTACAGAGCCTGGCACATCAGTGGCAAAACAGACCTCTCTTTTGACACACTTTCTTTGAGGATTCTGATGAACCAAGACTCTCTGCTGAAGCCACCAGGAGCCTTCCTTCCACCCAGGAGGCTGGAGAACTGCCTCCTGGAGCCCCCTGGTGGCCCTTCCCATATTTGCACCATGTTCTCACACCCTTTGAGGAGGGGAGAAAATGGCCTTGAAAGATCCACCCAAGGGTTAATCCCAGCACCCATCATCCACTGGGACGCCCAGTGTTGTGAGGACAAAGGTGGCATGCCCCATGCTAAGGCTGGCATACAGATGGTGCCTTTCTCTGTGTGGCCATTCATTACCTCTTACCTGTCCCTTGGGATCCTACTGTGTGCCATACCCATGTTGGCATGAGGAATATGACCCAGCCTCTGCTCTCAAGAAGTTCCTAGCATAGAGATGGAGGCAGACAGGAGACCTGAGAAGAACAACAAAAAGAGTTGTGCCAAGGGAGCCCTGGGAACAGTGCCAGTCACCTCAGGGAAGGTGGGAGAGAAATCAGGGAGGAACTGAGAGTCTTCCTAGAGACTAGAAACAGCCAGGCAGAGAAAGGAGGAAGGGCATTCCAGAGAGAGGGATTGATATATCTCAAACCCATACTTACTAGGGGAATGTCACCATGCTGAGAAAGGATGGCAGGTTTGAGGCCAGCCCCCAGCAACTTAGAGAGACCATCAGCAACTTAGTAAGGCCCTGTTTCAAAATAAAAAATAAAAAGGACAAGGACTGGGGGTGTAGCTCAGAGGTAGAATGGCCCCAAGTTCAATCCCCAGTACAAAATAAGTAATAATAATAATAATAATAATAATGGAATGTCAGGAAGACATTCCATCAGACAGAAGGGAGAGAGGGGGCTGGTGGCACATGCAGGGGCTGGATGGAGAAGGACCTTGTAGGCCACACTAAGGAGTGTGGACTTGATCTCTATTGGTGATTTATCAAGCCATTCCTTAAGTTTCCTGCAGACATGTGATTCTAATTTCATAGATGCTAAGGATCAAGCCTCCTAAAAACTGTCAAGATCATCAAAAGGCAAGTCTGAAACTCATCACAGCCCAGAGGAGACTAAGGAGATATAATAAAATGGCACTCTGGATGGGATCCTGGAACAGAGAAAGGAACCTGTGAGGTAAAAACTAACCAAATCTGAACAAAGTACGGGCTTTAATGAATGATTATGAATCAATATTGGTTTACTAATTTTAACAAGCGTTCCACACTAAAGTATGATATTAATAACAAGGGAAACTGGGTACTGGTTATAAGGGAAGTCTGTATTATCCATACATCTTTTATAAATCTAAAACTATTCTAAAAAATAAATACATTAAAAAACCTTTGCTCATCCAAATAGCCAAACAATTGTCAGTGATGGGCTTTATAATAATTAGAAAATTAATTTGTACTCTAACATTAGCCACTATTTACTTAAAGAGTCCCAGGCTGGGTACCCTGCTGTCCACCATTGCCCCTGGACTAGGAACTGCTAGTATAACATCCCCATTTTACAGAGGAGGAAAGTGAGGTACTGAGAAGTTAGACAATTTGCCTAAGGTCCAATTAGTAAGTGGCAGAACCTAGATTTGAGAGCCTAGGTCTGTCTAATGTAAAAGTTTGTGCTTAAAGATGACTCTGTGTCTCTTGACTTTCCATTTTTATACAGAGACTCCATGTGAAATATCATTGAAACAGAAGGTTTTATATATGTATTTATTATTTATTTATTTTTGTTTTAACATTTGGGGCCTCAGCTGTCAATGGGTGGGGAGGGGGGTCAGGAGGAAGGTCCTTTGGTAGTTTCCAGTGGAGGAGGGATGAGGTCCCGCATGGTTTTGGAATGAGCATTATGGCAGCTGCAGTGTGAATTGTGGACAGGCACAGGCACTGGGCCCTGCTGCTGATGCCTCCAATGGGCGGAGTTGAAGCAACCAGAGAGAATGAACTTCCCTAAAAGGATAAAGCTAAAGCCCTTGCGTAGGGAGGACCCCATCAGATCCAGCCCCGACCAATCACGCCAGAGGCAGTGCTGAGCCCCCAATGTGCTGCGCCTGATAGGGCCTCCAGACAGGACCCGGCAGTCAGGAAAGTAACCAAAGAGGGAGCTGGAGCAGCTGCCTGGAGTCCCTGCATGGAAAGGCAGGTCTCAGAGGGGGTGCTTCCTGAGGCCTGGGTCAAGCAGGGGTGCTTCATGGAGGAGGCCCGGGGGCTGCAGCCTGAAGGCTGGGACAGGGCGGATGGAGACTCACGCAGAGCTCAGGCCAGCGTAGGACACAACCCATGCCTGTCCCACTGGCCCTGTGCCTAGGCCACACAGCCGCAAGTTCTGAGGCTGAGAACCCAATCTCTCGTGAGCTCTGCTGCCTCCCCTACTCTCCCATAGAGTTAAAAGCAGGACTCACTTCACCAGGGTGCACCACAGGCTACTGTGTGGCACCTGGAGGCACATCTCGAATCTGGTATGCCTGGGGACTATGGAAAACACCAGAATGTGCCCCAAAGCGAAAGCACCATCTTCCAGAGTCTGGCCCACAGTAGGGCCCAAACTGGAGAAATACTTAAAAATTCCTAAGTCACAGGCCATGCTGGAAAGTACCAAACTGGAGCTTAGAATGTCTGGGGCAGAAACCTTGTTTTGCTTTCCTATTGCTGCTGTATCAAATTACCCCATACTTAGTGGCTTCAAACAACACACATTTATTATTTCACTAATCTGGAGGTCAGAAGTCAAAATGGGTCTGACCAGGCTAAAATCAAGATGTTGGCAGGGCTGTGTTCCCTTCTGCAGGCTCTCAGGGAGCACCCCTTCCTGACATTTCCAGCTGCTAGTGGCCGCCTGCACTGCTTGGTTTGTGGCCTGGTGCCCCGTCTTCGAAGCCTGTCACATCACTCTCTTTCTTCCATAGTCATGTCTCCCTTTGGCTCTCTCTTCTGCCTTCTCTTCCACTTTTAAGGACCCTTGTGATTACACTGGTCCCCAGGATAACTCAGGATTATTTCCTTATTCTAGACAGCTGATGAGCAGCCTTAATTCCTTCCCTCCTTCCTTCCTTCCTCCCTCCCTCCCTCCTCCTCCTCCTCTACTCCTCTCTTCTCTCTCTCTCTCTCTCTCTCTCTCTCTCTCTCTCTCTCTCTCTCTCTCTCTCTCTCTCTCTCTTTCTTTCTGGATTGAACCCAGGGGTATTCTACCTCTAAGCTACACCCCAAGCCCTATTTTATTTTTATTTTGAAACAGGTTCTTGCTAGGTTGGTAAGTCTCACTATTTGCTGAGGCTGTCCTTGAACATGTGATCCTCCTGGAAGCTCTCACGGAGCCTCTCAAGTACTGAGATTACAAGTCTGTACCACCATGTCTGGCTTAAGCAGCCTTGATTCTGTTTTGTTTTCCCTAGTACTAGAGGCATTCTACCTCCAAGCTACATGCCCCAGCCCCATTTTTTTATTCTTTATTTTGAAACAAGGTATCACTAAGTTGCAGAGGGCCTCACTAGGTAGCTGAGGCTGGCCATAAACCTGTGATCCTCCTGTCTCAGCCTCTCAAGTACTGAGATTACAAGTATGTGCCACCAACCCCAGCCTTTTGCACTTTCAATTTCCCTTTGTCATGGAAGGTGACAGAGTCACAGGCTTCAGGGCTTAGGACATGATATATTTGGGTGCCATTATTCAGCCCACCACCTCCTCTTTTAAGATCAAACTATGGGAGATAGCCATTCTGTCTCTAAAATATGAAAAATATAATTATCTCTTATCAGGCACTAGCTGAGCATCATCCCTCCACACTTTATATACGCTGCTTTTATTTAACGTATTCAGTGTTGACGAGGAAGGCACTGTTAATAAACCAGATCACATCACTCACCTGCTAAAACCCTCTAATGACTTTCCATGTGTCCTTGGGGAAAATTCCCAAATGGCTCCATAGGATCTAGCTTTGCCCCAACTCCCAGGCCCATCTCCCAAAGGCCTCTCTGTGGACCTCCATGCTTAAACCACGTGGGCCTCCTCTGAGTTTCTGGAACTCACGTATCTGTGCTGATGACCTCCCTTTCTGGAGCATTTGTCCCCAAGATCTTCACACACATATCTGGTCTCACCTTATTATTCTGACATCAGATCAAATGCCCCATCCCCCGGGAGGCCTTTCCTTAGCCACTTCATCTTAAGTCACCATCTTCCCACCAAGACACCACTACCTAAATTTTTAATAATTTTTTATATATTGCCTATCCGATCCATGAGACCAGAGACATTGTCCATCTAAGTCAAAGCTGTATCTCCAACTCCTAAAAACAGGGTTTAGTATACAGTAGGCACTGTTTAGTGAATAAATCTGAATTGTGTAAATGAGGAAATGAAGTGGCCAGGTTTACAAAGCTGGTTGGCTGGGATTCCAACCCAGGACATACCCTACCCCCTGGCCTCTCAAGAAACCACCCCTGACCTCTTCATCAGAGACTCTGGCCAAGAGATGAGGGATGGAAGCCATGGTCCAGCTCTCCAGCAGTTCCCTTCTCAGCGCAGGTTTTGACAGAGCAGGCCTCAACCAATCAGCAGGACCAGCTAAGTGCAGTCAGCAGGCTCAGCTGGGAGGAATGGAGAAAGGAGAGGGACCAGGCATTTATGGTCAAGTTGGGGAATCAGAGACACCAAGAAGCAAATGGGCCAGGTTTCACTGCTATGACAATGAGGGCTCACAAAGAGTACAATGGGCCCACAGTAACCAGCTTACCAGGTGGGGCCAGGGGAAGGGTGTGTGGAGACAACAGGGACATGCCCAGCAGAGCTGCAGACCTCAGAACTGGCAGGACGTGTGCGAAAGGCGATCAGCAGAAGGTGCATATTAGGAAGCAGAGGACAGCAAAGTCAAGGTACAGCCAGACTCTGGAGCCTGAACGGAACAATTTGTACTTGATCTTTAAAAGGATGAGAAGTCACAATAGGTTCTCCAGCAGAAAAGGAGACTGTGTTTCAGGAATATTATTTTTATTGTAGCTGTGGAAGGCAGTATGGGTCAGATGGCAGGAAGAACTATTCTTTACCCAGCAAAATAGGTACCCAAAAGGCCTCCATCCACAAAATACTTCTGAACCTCTGGGCCATCTGCTTCCTTGGGCTAAGCATGCCCTCATGCTAAGGCCCTTCAAGAGTGTGGAACGAGCATCCCTGCGGGTGAACCTAACCCTTCCCAGCTTCAAGTGAATAGACTGCTTTCCTGTGTGGGGATCACTTGAGCAGCTGCAGACACCTGGGAGGGTGTAAGAAGAAACCAAGAGGAGAAAAACAGGATTATGACATGTAACTAGAGCCTGAGCAAGCCTCTCTTCTCCCTACCCACAGTGAACATTTATGGTTTCCTGACTTCACAAAACATCGTGAAAAGCTGGCTGGAAAAGAATTTTCTATTTACTGAGTGCATTTCAAATGAAACATTTGAAAATATCCCATACGGTTTACCTCGTCCTTGCTCCAACTCCAATGAAGAATCATTTATAGTCCTATGGCCTTACCCTAGCATCCATTCTACCTACAATGCCTGCTAAAACAAAACAAAAATTGTATTTTTACATTTCCCAAGGTAGAACTGAGGTGTCAGAGCCTAAAAAAAAAAAATAATAATAATAATGGCTGCAGCTTCCTAAGGAATTGATCTTTCCCTACGCTAATAATTAAATATACATATTTTAAACATGAGAATTTTTGCTCTACTTTATTGTCTTTGTGGGGAAATTAAAAAGATGTCATCCTGTTTTCCTATGGGAAGCCCTGGAAGGGCGTAATTTTAATGTGTGTCTGAGGCCATTGTATGATGAATTCCAGAGCCCGAGAACCCAACCAAGCTAACCAGATGGAAGAACTCTCCAACAATTCCTTGTGCCTAGCCTCTGAAGACACTAATACGGAGCCTCAGCAAAGTGCCAGCAAGCCGGGAGCCACTGGGAGAGTACTGTAGCAATGGGCCAGTGGGGGAAGGCCTTTGCCCCTTTTCAGCCTTACTTACCAAGGCTGTAAGTAAGAGGAACAGGATGCTATAATCTGAATGCTTGGGTCCCTCCAAATTCGCATGTTAAAACCTCAGCCACAAGTTGGTGGCACTAAAGGAGGTGATTAGGTCATGAGGGTAGGGCCCTCACAAGTAGGATTAGTGTCCTTACAGGAGACCCCAGAGTGATTCCTTGTGCAAGGACCTCTCTCCACGCAAGGACATAGCTAACTGGCACCATCTATGATAAAGCAGGCTCTCGTCAGACACCAAGTCAGCTGGGAACTTGGTCTTGGACCATTCAACTGCTAAAGCTATACAAGAAATGAATCTCTGGTGTGTATAAGTCATCCAGTCTATGGCATTTTTGTTATAGCAGCTCAAACAGACTAAGACACAGGAGGAAGAGAAAACAGAAGAGGAGAGAGAGCCCAAACCAAGACAGTACCCATGCCCCACCACAGGTGCCTGAGCCAGGGGCAGGTAGAGCTAGGAACAGGGTGAGAGCATGGAATTGGGTGGGAAAGTAAAGTTTTAATTTCAGACTAGACCTCCGTACCTATCAGCGAGTCATAATGACCTAAACAAGATGGTCTTTCCAGCCAGAAGGAAAAGTCATGAGATATGCCTGAGAGGTCACAGAAATATTTTAAGATATGCTGGGGAAAACACTAAAGCTTTTCCTGCCTGGAAGACAGTATGTTCAATAAAATTACCATAAAACAAAAAACCCAGAGAACAACAAAATATTATTTCTTGACTAACAAATTAGCAATGATGAAAAATATTGGCCAATTTTGATGAATGTGTAGTTCTGGTAGGACTATAAATTGGTAAGATTTTCTTGGGAAGTGCCTTAAACTTTACTGTATACACAAGTCACCTGGGTATCTTAAAAAATGCAGACTCTGATTCAGTAGATCTAGGACAAGGCCCAAGAATCTGCATCTTTCACATTGCAGGTGATTTTGATGGCATCAATCTAAGAGATTGGAGAAGTAACATCTCGGAAAGAATTTAGCAATATATGTCAAAATCTTCAATACTTTTTGAACCCACAGTTCCATGCTAAAATAAGGGATCAATAAGAAATGCATAAAAAGAAGAGGTAGGCAAAGATATTTATAACAATGTCATGTCTATAGTAAAAACTAGATACACCCTACATGTCCAACAATACAGAAATTTCTAAACAAATCATGGTAAAGCCATTTTGTGAAAAGACAATACTAAATATCAAGTTCTTTTGGAATGTTTGGCACTATGGGAAAATGTTCATGACATGCAAAATAAAAAACAAAATACAAAATTTGGATATGTGGTATGTGATGGTTACTTTTATGTTTCAACTTGGCTAGATTCTAGTACCCACTTATCTAATCAGACACTAATCAAGATGTTTCTGTGTAGGTATTTTATAGATGTGATCTATATCCACAATCAGTTAAATTTAAGTAAAGAATATTACCCTCCTAGTGGGGCTGGACTTCATCCCATCAATGAGTTGAAGACCTTAACAGCAAAACCATATTTCCCAGAGAAGATAGAATTTTGCCTCAAGCTGCAGCATTAACTGCTTGCCTGCACTTCCGGCCTGGTAGGATGATTGCCCTACAGGTTTTACATGTGCCAACCTCACAATCACCTGAGGTAACTCCTTAAAATACATCTCTTCATAGATAGCCTTCTGAGTTTTGTTTCTCTGGAGAATCTTACTGATATACATGGTGATTATAATTTTGGGAAAACAAAAGTGAAAACATATGTATATATAAATATCATTGAAAAAGCATTTATTCTATAACTAAATATACAGTATGACTAATTCTATTATGAAAAATTAGATGTATAAGCAATGAGAAAGAAGAAAATATCTAAATATTAATAATATAAAGACTGAGTAATTTTAATATTTATCTTTGTATTTAATGTTTTTTCTGAATTTTTTCTTAGGAGTATATGTTACTTTTTTAATTGGAGAAAATAATTATAATGTGATTACCCTTCAACACAGCAATTTCAGATTTTACTAAATGGTATACTGGGTGATTGTAGACAGCCTGAAGAAGAGAACACCCTTGTTTACCATCTTACCTGCTACCCAAATCAAAAACTTATTCTTGGCTTTTCCTCTAGATCTATCTCAGCTCCATTTTCCTTTTTGGCCCATTCTGCCTCCCATCTCTCACATCTGGCCCAAAGGCAGAGGCCTCCTCTCTCAGATGAAAAGCCAGGCAGATGAGCAAGGTAGCAGCTTTCATTATCCCTCTTTTATAAATAACGAAACCGAGGATATAAGGCTTAAGTGAGGAGCAACAAGATACTCAGCTGGTAGTTGACACAGCTCAAATTCCTTCCTTTGTAAACTGTAAAACTAAACACATGTGAGTGATTTTCATTACTGTTCCCATATGGATGTGGGAGAACCATGTCAATTACATTACAAGGTCTTCTCCTCAGCCTTCCACAGCCTTCCTCAGTGACTGCAGACAATGGGTCATTAAGCTCCAGAAAGGATAAGGACGGCCAGGGTCAGGTGCCAGGATCAAAGGCACTCTGGGCTCTGCCACGTGTCCAAAGCATCCTGGCTGGGGATCCTGGTGACTCAAGCTCCACAGCTGGAAGTGAGCAGGGCCACCCGCACTGCCCCAAATGGGGCCAAATTCAGAGCTGTCTTTCCACTCTCAGCAGCCTCTCCAGTCCCCACCTAATGATTGGCAAAAGGCCCTGGCCAGCTGCCATCCCCATGCCCCTGAAGGATGGTCCCATTACAGAAGACTTGGCAGCGCCCCCTGCTGGCTGCCTCAAATTCTGCCCATTTGGACACTAGATCTGCCCAAGCACCAATACTCTTCTTTTCATCCTCAGGGACATGGGTCCCTTTGTACCAGCATCCCTAGAACAAAAAGATTGGTCTCCCCAAATCAT